>MU122120.1:467550-536152 GCA_014904905.1 Wilcoxina mikolae CBS 423.85
CACTTGGCTCTCAGGTGCGCTGGAAGTCAATGAGATCTTATCGGCCTACGACTTCACTATCGAGCACCTGGAAGGCACAAACAAAACCCCGCCGATAGCCCGTCGAGATGGCCCGATTATGAGATCGGTTACGAGAAGCCTGTCGGACGGCTCTTGGTGACACTGACAGTTGAACCCTACAATAACCTCCTACCGGCGATTAAGAAGACTCAGTCTACTGATCCATTGGCGGTCGACGTCTCGGATAAGCTAGTCGATAACCCAATGGCCACAGCCAAAGCTACAATCGAAGCCGAGGCCGAAGCCGAAGACGAGAACCAATTGAGTGTCGTCGCTGGAGCTCTGACCTACCAAGGGAGGATATATGTCCTCACAGACGATGCTCTCCGCGGTAAAGTAATAAGTCTCTTTCATGACAACCCCGAGTCTAGTCCCTTTGGAGCTCGTAAAACTGCTGAGTTAGTCTCTAAGGATTTCTATTGGCCTACGATGGACGCATACATAAGTACGTCAGCGGCTGCGATGTACGTCAACGAGATCAAGTGCAAGTTCACCGAGAAGGAAGGGAGCGAACGGGAAGTCAATGGCTACGCTACTGGTCTTCATCACCGAATCGGAAAGCACTACCGAATGCATCGAATGCACAATCAGCTGCAACCGACGATATCAATCGTGTCAACAGCACCCAGTGCTAGCGGCCGAGAGCAAGCCAAATCAGCAGTCGAAATGTCAAGCTGCGCAGAATGCGAACCGGCTGCAATCCTTAATGGACATATGAGAAGGCTACCGCATGGAGCTTCAGAGCCGAGAGTGCGGACGCACCGAATTACATGGTAACTATGACCTTGAACGAGGGATGTTTACGAATTAGATATATCAACGAACGAATATGCTCTGCAATTGGACTTACCTCTGAGAGCACCAAACGAAGCCATGACGATAATCGATTGATATCGCTGCAGATAGTGGTGATTAACCGTATCAAGCTAGAGCTTAGTGTGCGCGCCCTACAGCTAGGCTCGGAAGGGTATGGCGTGTGCAAATCCACTACTTTAGTGGATTCGGAAGTCGAAGGCATGAAAGTCAGAGAATGGCTACCTTGATGCACCTGCAGCATACTTGGTTACTTTGTGAGTACGACCATATGGAACACTTACAAGTTAGATACCGCAACTCTAACGAGCATGTACGAATGCATGTCGACACATGATGACTGCAATCGAGTGCCGAGCGAGGCCGACACAAGTCAATCACCACTGGGAAAGTCGAATACAGATAACTGATATACGAGTCATCTTGGAACCAATCTATGAGACACATATGATCAATGCCGAGAGCGGAGGCTATCATCGATGAGGTCTACCGTATGCTTGGATATACGAAAGCACGGATATGGAATTGGAGAAATCATACGAATCTGAGAAGCTCTCAAGAGCAGCAGCTATGACCAAGATAAGTACATCATGCAATTATGCTAGTTGACTGCTGCAGCGATGCGATACTGACCGCGATGGCCTTGCCCCACAGATGACGTTCACGAATGTGTTCGACGAAAGAAATCGTATACGATCGATCGATCGATTAGTCGGAAGTCGAGTCCGGCATATTACCTGTCAACTACGATATATCGATGCCGAATGACGCCCGCAAGTCGGTCAATGGCATTTACCGATTCCAGCATCACCGAGCAAGCACTACGGAGACCAATTGCTTGGAACGAGGCCTGCTGCTGGAGCTGCTTCGATTCGGAGGTGGACTTGGAGGAATCAGGGTCAATTGGACATTTCCTTCTTGTTTTCTACTTCTTTCCTTCTCTTCGTTTCTTATAGATCTCGGCCCGGTATAAATGGCATCGGCACGGGTTTTACCACCTACCACTGGAGGTGGATTTCCCCGTGCACCGAATCCGCCGTGAGGCCGCCGTGATGGCACCGATCGGTCGTGGGACTTATGCAGACGTACGCAGGTGTACGTACCTTATCTTGTCTTCTTAATGTATATATATGTTGCAGCCCAGGAGGTCTGCTGATAAAGAGGGGGATGATGTAATGGCGGTGCCAGGTGTACATGGCCCTCCCAAGTACACTTGGCTCTCAAGCGTACTTGGCCGCCGGGGCCGGACAACTGCCCTTCATATATAATCACCTCGCAAAGTGCTTTTGGCACAGTAGTGATTATCTTACTTCATACCGAATATACTACTTTATCACTTATTCCCGTTAGCAACCGTATCTACACATATCCATTCATACGAGGACGTATGTCCTTACACTTATGAAGTTTCGATGATTGTAGGTCTCGAAAGTGAGGTGTTGCGACTCATTCGAAATCGTCATCTGGAGTAGGCAACACCATACTCGGAGCCAATTGACTTTCTAATCGTTTCTGCGGCAGTCAAATGGCTCAATTGCAGGGTATATATATCCTCATTTCATCAATCTAGTAATGATACTCATTGTAGGTCGAAAATAGAGTTTTCAAGTTTTCAGAAGTATCTATCATGACAGATGACGTGTCTCTTTGAAACCGATTGACATCTAAATTATCTCGGAATTGTCCCTACTACCATCAATCAACTGAATTGGATGATTACTTATCTTGTATCAACAATCTAGCGATAGTTCTCGGAGTGGGTCTGACGTATCGAAAAAGTAAAGAAATCACGAAATTCCAAGAGCGAAATGTATGTCATGACTGAAAAGCGATTATAGTGTAAGGATGAACGTCTTCATATTGGTAAATACGTGTAGATACGGTTGCAAACGGGAATAAGTAATATATATCAATTGTGAGGTATGTACGTAAGATAATTGCTAGTGTGCAAAAAGCACTTCGAGAGGTGATTATATATGAAGGGTGATTATCCAGTCTCAGCAGCCAAGTGTACTTGAAGAGACCAAGTGTGCTTGAGAGTCAGGTGCACCTGACACCGCCATTATACTCAGTTACCAGTAGCTCAATATGTTTCAGCACAAGCAGCAGGCTCGGTTCGACTAACCAGAGCTCTAATAAGCAAACCGAAATGAACCATCTTAGTTAGTAGTCAATTATAACACCGGGAACGTCACTCCAGGTTTACCGATACAAGTAGTATCCCTACTGCTTTCAGAACTTGTTTGCTATGGAAGTTATGAAGATTCACTCAGGATGTGAAAGTCACTTAAAGATAAGCTTCAAGACAAAAATGTTTGGCTTTTCAATGCGTATATTGTTAAGACTTGTTCTCCTTGTCAAGAAGCTTTTCCTTCTACCCTCAAAGATTCTAGAGGTCTTTATACCTCTGTCCTCTCACTCTAACAATTACTTCTATCTACGCTTTTCTCATGAGCTCCTGTACCTAACCTGCTCTTCACACCAATACCCTTCCTACCCTTCAGTACTCTTTCGAACCTTCCATACCTTTCCGCTCAGATCTCTAACTCAGACGAATAGAATCTCTACTGATATCAGTCCTTCAGACTTCTGTGGTCTGGACCTATTGTATCGTTTTGATCTCTTTGCTTTCAGACAAATAGTATCCTTTCGATTGTGAGGGACATAAGAGACTTTGTTGGCTATGCTGCAAACACAGGTACCTTTGCATCTACCACCTCTCAGCTGTCTGCACATTATCGATAGCATGAGCTGGCAGGGTAACATCCCAATAATCACCATTAACTCCTTACCAGTGGTGTGGTTGACTGCATGACAGCTCTTCTGATTTGTTTGGGTACGAGTGATATTCTGTATAGTTTCGATGACATCCAGAGATAGCACTTGTACTGTCCTGATGAAGCTATCATCGAGTGATCGCAGGTGACCCTGCTCCGATAGCCTTTGATGATGTACTACTTGAGAGGTGTAACACTACCCCCCTCCTTATAGAGTTCGTCTCTGAACGATTATACTAATCTGCTCTTCGTTGTCTTTGATAAAAATGACCTTTTGTGCCTAAAATCCAAAGTCCCTCCTTTCATCCTTGGTAAAAATATGACCCCTTGTGCCCAAAAACCAATTCCTTTTCGTAGGTACCTTGCTAGCCATTAAACACCCATCATGGAGAAAAGGTACTAGCACAACCTCTTGTCCTTAGCTGCCTGGAGATTTCGCTTATAATAATTCCTTAATAATTCCTTGTCATTGAAATTCTCATAAGGTTCCTCAGTCCAGTCTGCTTTATCTGAATACCCTTTCCATTTGACCAGATAGACTATCTACTTTCATTCCTTGCTATACTGGCTACCCATGATCTCTTCAACCTCATAGCCTGTTTCATATCTGTAGCCATGTACATCATAACCTAGTTTGTTTTCTTCGCTGGTGGCGAGTTCTGGTACAGGTCTGATTGGAACAGTGGCCATTCGATAGGGTTCAATGAGAGAGACATGGAAAGCATTATAGATTCTCCAACACTTTGGCAATTCAAGCTTTAATCCGGTGGATGAAAGTACTTTTAGCACCTTGAACGGACCATGTAGCTTCGCATCTAGCTTTCTAGAAGGGTGTCTGGTCTTAAGGTTCTTTCTATTTAGCATTACTGGATCACCAACCAAATGCTTCGGAGATTCCTTAGTACGCTTATTATAGTACCTCCCCATTGTCTCTTGTACCTTTTCTAAACCTTTTTGACATAAGTTATGCACTCTTGATATCCAATAAACATAGTTCCTTGATGCCGGATTCTTTGCCTCTGCTTCAACAGGCCAATTCATTCGAGAATCGAATCCATAATTCGCAAAGAATAGGGACATGCCAGTCGCGGTGGTGAGTGAGTTGTTGTAGGTATACTCTGCCATTGGTAACATCTCAGATCAGTTATCCTGTTCATAGTTGTAGTAGTTCCTCAGGTAGGATTCTAGCATCTGATTTACTTGTTCTATTTGACCATCAGTTTGTGGATGAAATGGTGAAGATATCTTCAACTGAATATCGAGGGCTTCAATCAAGGAAGACCAGAATGCAGATATAAATCTGGAATCTCTATCTGATACAATGTTCGATGGCAGACCATGGAATCTCCATACTTCTTTCAGGAAGATCTTGACCAGGTCTGTGGCTTTCTTCTTGCCATTCTTCAGTGGTATGAAGTGAGCCATCTTTGTAAACCTGTCAACAATAACTCAGACCGATGAACAACTATTAGATACAGGTAAATCGATGATGAAATCCATAGAAATTGAATCCCATAGACAGTATGCTAATTCGAGAGGTTGTAGGAGTCCATAGCAGGTGTGGCAAGCTGCTTTGTTCTTCTGGCATTCAGGGCATGAGCGGACGTAGTCTTTGATGAATTTCTCCATCTCTGGCCAAACGAAGTTCCTTCGAACCAGTTCAATTGTCTTGTCCAGTTCCATATATGCTGCTACCTTCAAATCATGTTCTGCTTCGAGTATTTGCTTTCGTAACTATAGATTGTCTGGAATCCACTGCCTGCCTTTATAATAAAGGGCTTCGGTCTCAAAAGAGATGTCAGAGCTTGGACTTCGTTCTATTGCTCAAACGTACTCTTTCTGCCATGCAATATCGTTATTTGCAGTACCTACTACTGCTTCTAATAACCAAGAGTTGAACTTGACTTCTGGGATTGACTTCAACTTAGCAGAAGAAATTATTATCTGTTCGCCTTGTAGCTTTGCTGCTGTCATCTGGACTGTTTCTCCTTCACATGTGACCAACTGATCGGATCTCAAAACACGGTGTATTAGTTGATTTTTATTTTCTTTGATACTACCTCCCCCCTTTTTAGGGTGGTACTCCGAACGCCAAGATAACGTATCTGGTTTTCCATTTCCACTGCCTAATCGGTAGAATATCTTGAAATCATAACCAGCTAGTTCCTATGTCTATCAAGCTTGTCTCCGATTCAGTATCTTAGTAGTGGTGAAGTACTCAAGATTCTGGTGATCTGTAAACACACTGATTTGATGGGCTGCACCTTTGAAATATCGTCTCCATTCTTTAAAGGCAGATACTATTTCTAGCATCCCCTTATCGTGGATCTCATAGTGAATCTCTGCCTTATCCATCTTTTGAGAGTGGTAGGCCACAGGGTGTAATGGTCCATCAATCACTTGGGACAGGACAGCTCCGATGGCAAAGTCACTGGTATCAGTCTCAATGAGTACAGGATATTCAGGTTCAAAATGATGAACGATTGGTACCTCAGTGAAACACCTTTTCAACAGATCAAAAGCTTCTTGACAGTGTGAGTTTGTCTTCCAATCGAACTGTTCACCAGTTTGTTTGGTTATGTCTGTCAATAGTCTGCAGATTTTCGAAAAGTGTTTTATGAAGCATTGATAGAAATTGGCAAATGCTAAGAATAACTGAACATTCCTGACTGAGTCTGACATTTTCCATTTCAGATACTATCAATCATGTCCTCTGCCATGTTGACATCTTCTCTCGATATGATATATCCTAGGAATTCAACTTGTTTCTGATGCCATTCGCACTTATCTGGTGCTATAGCCAAGTTGTTTTCCTGTAATCTACGAAGGACTTCTCTTGTCAATCATATATGCTCTTCTTCATCTTTGGTATAGATGAGGATATCATCTATATAAACCACAACTCCATGATCGATTAGATCTCTCAGGATCTCGTTCATCATATCTTGGAATGAGGCTGACGCGTTTGCCAATCCAAAAGGCAAACCCAAATATTCATAGTATCCATATCTCGTACGAAATGCTGTTTTCCATTCGTCCCCAGGCTTTATTCAAATGAGATTATAATCAGCCTTTAGGTCAATCTTCATAAAAATCTTTGAACCAGTAACTCTGTCTCTAAGTTCATTCATATGTAGCAAAGAATACCGATTCATGATCGTGATGCAGTTGAGTCCTCTGTAATCCACACATAATCCTAAATCCCTTCTTTGAGGCTTTGGAAAGAAGAGAATTGATACTCTAGCTGGCGATTTACTTGGACAAATCTTGCCAGAATCGAGCATTTCCTTTAGATACTCCTTAAGGACTGAAAGTTCTTTTTCAGAAAGAGCATAGATGGGACCCCATGGAGACTGCTCCCCATCTTTTAAGTCTATTGCATGGTCAAATGATCCATGTGGTGGTAGGGCATTGGCAGTCTCTCTGTTATAAACTGACTGAAAGTCTTGATACTGCCATGGAATTCGCTTGATCCAATCAATCTCCATTTCGCCTGCTATATCAATATGTATAAACCCAATCACTCTGATCCACCGTAGATCAGTACCAAATTTGAGGATCCTATTGTTATATTCAATCGAGAAGGAGCTGACTGCTATCTTTATACAGTGCTGATGGCAATACCATGATGTGAATTGGAGTTTATCACCTTCTTCACTAATTCCTCTGAGTGCTCCATGCTTGACAATTCACCAGTAAGGTAACATGATATCAGTCGCTGACTCTATATATCCAATTTTGAAGGATTCATTGGTATAATAGCTTTCGTACCAAAGAGTAACTGGAAAGGTATACTGCCATCCAGCTACTTCTACAATTTTGCCATTGAAGTTTTCAACTGACTTTGGTTCTGCTCGAGTAACAAATGGAATACTATTAGTTTCAGCCCACTGTTTTGGCATCATAGGTGTATCACACCCTGTATTCAAAAGGACCTAACCAGGACGTTCTTTTTGTCCTTGAATGATGCAAACATACCTACTGTGAGTCTTGAACCAGTCGTTGGTTCTGGGGGTAACGGCTTCGCTTTCTTGAGTTGAGTTTGCAGTGTTTCGGCCGAGACCTTGTGTTTTCTGTCTTTTCGTATAGAAACCATGATGAACTGCCTTTCGACCCAGTTCCAGCCACAGTGGGTTGTAGTTCTAGTGATAGTTATAGTGTAGGGATGATTATTGATTCGATAATGTGGTAGTCATATGTTTGCATTTGGGTACCATATGATCAGTATATTTCGAGTACTGAACTCATCCTCAGGTACACTTTTTTATATAGAAAGAAATCGTTTCTCATTAATACTTAAACTCATGATATAACAGTCTGTGAGTATGTAAACCCAAAAGGAAAGATCGTAATCCTAAACCTAAGAAAGGACATAAGAAATCCAGTGTCTCTTAATCGTCCATTTCCATACCATCAGAATCTACCTCATTCAACCTCCTCGAGGGTGGGTGAGTTGCAGATGCTGTGATCCTGTCAGCCAAGCTCCTTGATCTGACCTTCGAACTGGAGGCTGTAGTCTCCTGCTTCCGAGCTTCTTACTTATCCTTGGGCTGCTTGATCTTTTTGGTAGACAAAGCCTTGATGGGATTCTTGCAGAAGAACTATCGATCAGGTTCAAAGGATCCATAACGCTTGCATTCGTTGCGTTTAGCTCTTGCTTCTAGCAAACCTTCAGGAATACCCTTAAGGGCTTCAGCCTTATCAGTGTGAATAGATTTTGATCCCTTCTTCTCAGTTTGAGGTTTCTTGGGGTCAGAACCTTTGTCCCTTTCTGGATTCTTTTCTTAGTTCTTATCCTTCTCCTGGTACTCATCTCTCTTCCACTTGTTTCCCTTCTTGCCTTGGGAGTTATCACGATTTTGATCAAACCTATTCTTTTCTGCCAACAAATCTTTGTATGATACACCCACTCACCTCATTAACTCGATAAAGGCTGTGTCATCTTTGGATAGTACTTCTGCAGTTGACATTCGATCCAGAATTTCCTTGTTCATTCCTTGCTTAAGGGAATAGATGTAAGAGGTTCCACTCAGATATACTCGAAAGTTGAGGGTTTCCATCTTCGTTAGGTAGTCCTCAATATCTCCAGTGTATTTCAGATTATTTATCTTTCGCAGGGACTTCTCTTCCTCTTGTTTATCGACGAATCTCTCTTCCATCGTACTTATGAAAGACTCCCAGTTATCAACCTGGAAGAACTTTTTCATATCCTCTTCGCGGTTATCGTACCAGGCTAGAGCCTTGTCTGCCAATAGGCCTCCAATCCTTATGATCTTGTGAATATCATCGTGGAATTCGTCACGGAATTACTGTAGATAACATTCCATTGATCGAATCCATCTTCGATAGATTTCCTTGGTATCCTTCTTATCCCCTTTAAAGACTGGAGGTATTTTCATTTTGCCTTTCTTGGAGGATCTGGCTGATAGACTAGGGTTGGGAGGTAGCGTTTCATAATCCGTACCACCAGAAGGAGGTAGGGATATTTGACTTGGATGTTAACTTCCTGCATTACTTCCTCCGCTTCCACCTCCCCCTTCTCCTCCACTTTCACCTCCTCTACCTCCACCTCCCCCTCCACCTCCACCTCCCCCTCCACCTTCACCACTTCCTCCACTTCTACCACCTCTACCACCTCCACCTCCTTCTTCATCTTCAGAGTCAGAGAGGCCAGATTCCGAACCAGAACCTCCTTGTGGCGGTGGGGCTCCCTCAGGGTCCGGAGTAATGGCTTCTTTAACCCAATATCCTTCTCCTTTGGTACCTATACAGTAACGAAGGCAGAACCCTTCATCACTTGGTTTGATATCTCCTTCTTGATGTCGAAGGAAAGACCTTGCTAGGGACTTCATAGATTTCTTGGTGGTTTCGTCCGATAGCCTGGTTATAAGGGTCCTTGTGAACTCTCAAAACTTTTTCTCCATGTCCCTTCAAGTTTTCCTTATATCACTTTCTCTCTGCTTCTTCTCAGTGTCAGCCTTTCTCTTGAGTTCTGTCACCTTTTTGGCCTCTTTGTTGGCCTTTCGCTTGACACTGGTAAGTTCTTCTGACTTTGTATGTACTTGGAGAGCAAGCCTCTCTTGAGCTCTTGCCCTCTTTTCCAATATACTAGAGAGAGAGTTCCATACTGCCGATGAGAACTGTATCTGAGTCCCAAGAGCTAGGCGTAACTCCTCATATATTTCGGAAGACTGTGTCTTTGCAATGGCGATACCAGCACTAACATTGGCTGCACATACCTGGGACTGGGTAATGATATCTGTGTGGTGTTCTAGCTGCGTCCTTTGAAGGTTATCGATTCCTGAAGCCACAGCATCGTATATCTCGTTTTGCCTATATACTAGAGCTTCATATCCTCTGACCAACTCAGATAATGTCTTATTGATCTTGATGTTGCTTGTTTGAGTCTGCATAATCAATACATCTATTTGGTTCAATTCTGACTCAATGCTGTTTATCAAAGAAACCACCCAATCAGGAATATCATTTCGTACAATGGGTTCATAGTGAACCACTTCTTTTCCCTTATCACCTGCCACTACCAACGCACTTTCCCTTTGTATCAATATCACTGCTTTTCCCATCATCATATCAGATTCAGTGTCTGTCATTGCTTAGAGTATGACCCATACTTGTCCTTGAAAGATTCTGCTATAGAAGCTCCAAGTTCCGAAGAAGGAAGTTAAATTGAGATCTCAATCAACAAGGAACCTAGCACCAGCCTCCTGTAGTAACTGTAACGAAGATTTGTAGTCTGTTAAATGGAGCATTCACAGATCTGGGAGGACAATGGTTCTGATCAGGACTAGCAAGATAACTATCATAAGGTATGGGAGGGATTACTGCTTTCGGAGGTGCGCACGGAATAATGCTTCGGTTGTTAATCAATGAATGGTGACCGCCAATACTAACTGGATATAGTCCTCTTCACGTACCAGCTCATAGTGATAGCTTCCCTTAGGGAGAGATGTCTTTTCCCAGCTGGTAATGAGATCGAAATCAGGCTTGTGATACCAGCACTCTCCCTGTGAGATGTGGCAGCCAATATCTGGAATATAAAAGCGCATAAGCGTCAAGGACCTTTGACAGTTTGGAGGGTAGAAAGATAGCTTCAATAGAAGTGCTTCTTTACTAACAATATAATGTAATACCAGGAGCGTCACTCCTGGTTTACCAATAGAAGAAGTATCTCTACTGCTTTCAGGACTTGTTTACAATGGAAGTTATGAAGATTCACTCAGGATGTGAAAGTCACTAAAAGATAAGATTCAAGACAAAGATGTTTGGCTTTTCAATGCGTATATTGTTAAGGCTTGTTTTCCTTGTCATGAAGCTTTTCCTTCTACCCTCAAAGATTCTAGAGGTCTTTATACCTCTGTCCTCTCACTCTAAACATTACTTCTATCTATGCTTTTCTCATGAGCTACTCTATCTAACCTGCCCTTCGCACGAATACCCTTCCAGTCCTTCAGCGCTATTTCGGATCTTCTGTACCTTTCCGCTCAGATCTCTAACTCAGACGAATAGAATCCCAACTGACATCAGTCCTTCGGACTTCTGTGGTCCGGACGTATTGTATCCTTTCGATCTCTTTGCTTTCAGACGAATGGTATCCTTTTGATCATGAGGGATATAAAAGGCTTCATCAGCTATGCTGCAAACACAGGTGCCTTCGCATCTACAGCCTCTCAGCTGTCTTCGCATTATCGATAGCATGAGCTGGCAGGGCATCGTTCCAATAACCACCTTTAACTCCTTATCAGTGGTGTGGTTGACTGCATGACAGCTCTTCTGATTTCGTTGGGTACGAGTAATATTCTGTGTAGTTTCAATGACTTTCAGGGATGGCGCTTGTACCATCCCGATGCGGCTATCATCAAGTGATCGCAGGTGACTCTGCTCCAATGGCCTTTGGTGATATACAGTTTGTGAGGTGTAATATTGATAGTTCTCTCTATCAATCTACAGGAAGTGCTGCTTTAGGATCCCACTGCAGCTGTGATTGTACTGGACAAAGTCACATTCCATGTCATGGGACAGCATCCGAATCTGAGATGCACCACTTGGACAGTTTCCGTTGCTCAAAATGGGAAACTCACAGTGATTCAACTTATAAAGTACTGCACTGCAGCTATATGCAATCTCAAGCTGAATGCACAGAGTATCTTTTGTAGTGTGAATCGTATCTATCTAGATACAGTCAGTTTATCTGCAGACAAGATCCGGTGGAGGAAAGCGTTCACCGAATGGTAGATAGAATAGGAGCTTTAGTCCAGGTCGAGCTGTGATGATTCGTATGACAGGAAGGTATGTTAAGCTTTAGGTGTGCAGAGATGATAAAAAGGAAACAGATGGAATGGAGCAGAAGGGACAAAAATATAATGTTATGTTGGCGATTGCCAGGAAGATATACCAGGGTACACCTAACTCCTATTCGGAAAAATCGATTGACTATCAGCTAGTATGATATAGAATCTAAGCATCTATTCTCACTCAATCTTTGCATACTCGGGAAGCTTTGAGCTGGAGCTCAGAATGTCGCGAAAGCTTGGACTTGTTGAGTGCACATATGAAACATTGCTAGTACCACTTTAGAAGCTGAAAGCATTGGCAGAGCTTAGTCTCAGTGTGTGGTATATGTACTGGAGATAGCATGAGAAATTATTATTGAATACATTTCTATTTAAGTACGATCTGAACCATGCGGTCTGTGCCTTCGCTTTCTATATCTGTTGTTGGGCAAGCAAGTTTCACTTGACAGCTCGACTACTGGACTCTCTCACCCTTGATCACCACCATAAGTAATTCTTCAGAACTATATTCTGTTTCTCACGTGATATCAAGTAGATATATATTGCAATCTAAAGCTATAGATTGTCTAACATCTAGACCTAGTGATACCTGAGAGATAATAGAGATACAGAATTTTGAAGAAGAAATCCAATAATCTGAGCCAAAAAAATACCTCCACCCAAACTCTGTACAACCACAAAGAATATTCTCAGATGCACCCCAGCAAATCAAAAAAACATTGAAATTGACCTATAATGAAAATCCAAATCCAAGCGAACCTACAAACAACCAAGCAGCTATTCCGATTGCGATAATATCCCAGCCTAAATGGCAGTCTCTTCAATGTGTGTTTTGAGAATATTGTAGATGTCCTCCTTGATTATCGTTGGACGATTAATCAGTCCATGCAGAATACATAGCTGAGTAGTACCATTGACCATATAGAGTGCAGTCGCTCTATCATTGAAGCTGTTTGGACCAGTGTTGACAGGGCAGGTGTGAGGCTTATATATATGATCAAGTTGTACATTCCGTCCAAAAGCTTGTCGCTGCTCATTGAGAACCCAAGGCATCTGAAGAATCACTGCATGATTGTCAGCCATGAGGTTGAGCCCAGTACCCCCAATCTTGGCGGTGGTGATGAAGACGGAGTACCAGGAAACATTCTGAAAATCACTGTAATGGCGGCCTATGGCAGGATAACCGCCCAACCACCAAGTATATAGTCAGCTCGTCACGCCATCGATAACCTTACCTATTAAATCTACCTTATTCTCGAATCCTCGTTTGCAACTGTATCTACCCTAATACTCGTATACGAGGCCGTACACAGATGTACGCCCGTACACTGTTATCGATCTTTAGTAATTAGATACGTTTCGCTCATGGAATTTTGTGAATTTCCCTTTTTCGACGCGTTATCTATCATCGAGAAATCACACATGCGATCTACCCTTGAGAAATTCTACGAATCGACGAGAGATTACCTCGAGATATCCTATGGATCTCATTACCCCTTTTTCTTGACGCGTCGCATCGAGCTCAACGCGAAGTCGAAAAGACGGAAGGAAGCCAAAGACGAAATAAAACCCAAGACGAAATGAGACCCAAAGCGGAAGTAAGATGTGCATCTCGGTTCAGTGTTTTGATTTGAGCATCTTTATGGTCGCGAGGCTGCTCAGGGGACTCGGGCTACTGCTACTTTATGGTCCTGAGGCCGCTCAGGCGACTCGGGCTATCATACGAACCGTCATTCATCTCCACCCGGGCCTTGATGGGCAGGTAGTGATGTCTGCGAAGGAGAGTCCAAGGTCGAAGGGCACGGTCGAAGGGCAAAAGTCAGAGGGCAACCGAAAGTCGAAGGACGAAGCGAAGAGTAGTCGACGATGGTTGGTGTGATGACCGTACCTACGATTCGGATTTCAAGCGGACGCGATCACGATCATCGTTTGCACGGAAGTACACCTTATCGTTTGCACGGAAGTGTACCTTATCGTTTGCACGGAAGTGCATGTACCTTATCGAAGTGCACCTGAATCAAAATATGAAGTGCACTTGACGATTGCCTTGCTCCAGACTGAGCGGAAGCTCTGACGTGCACTTGACGATCACATTTCTACGATCTGTGCAGAAGCTCTCAAGCGCACTTGACAATTACCTTTCTACGATCTGAGCGGAAGCTCTGAAGCGCACTTGACGATTACATTCCTACGACCTGAGCAGAAGATCCGAAGCGTACCTACGAGCATCAGCATTGCACGGAAGTGCACATACGGAGAAAGACTACCGAGAGCACAAGCTTTGCGCGAGCTAAGCACACTTGATTGATTACATTGTAAGTTCGATCATCTCTTGGATGCTCACCAGTTAGATAATCGGCAAATCGCATACGATTGATACATGACGAGACCTTCGAATCGGTCAATGCCTTCCGACGCGACGCCGATTCACACCTCTGAACCTGCACGATGAAAGCTACGGTATGCTGAGGGCTTGGATATGAAGATATGGAGATATGGAGGTTACAGGGGTCAATTGGACGTTTCCTTCTTGTTTTCTCCTTCTCTTCTCTTCTTATTGGATCTCGGTTCAGTACAAATGGCGTCGGTACGGGTTTGACCACCTACCACTGGAGGTGGACTTTCCCCGTGCGCCGGATCCACCGAAAGGTCACCCTTGAACGGTACCGATCGGCAGCGGGATTTACGAGGGCATACGAGGGCGTACGAGCTTGGATTCTTTCTTCTTCATCTCTTCATGTACGGGTATGCAGCCCAGGAGGTCTACAGATAAAGAGGGGGATGATGTAATGGCGGCCTATGGCAGGGTAACCGCCCAACCGCCAAGTATATAGTCAGCTCGTGCGGGTGCTCTTGCACGCCATCGATAACCTTACCTATTGAATCTACCTTATTCTCGAATCCTCGTTTGCAACTGTATCTACCCTAATACTCTTATACGAGGCCGTACACAGACGTATGCCCTTACAATCACTCATAACTTCACTGCGCCTGTCGGCAGAATCTTCAGAGATCATTCAAATCACCTAGATATCTTGGTTGAAATGGTGATGAATCTACCATACCAGATGGCGAACCTGACTAGGCAAAAGACAACAAAATTCGGCCTTCTGAAGAAGCAGTGAAGGGACAGAAGAATCTGTACTTGGCTGGTCATCCATCTCAGGAACAGTCGCTGAACTACTGATCAATTCAGGGAGGAAAGATTCTCGGAGCCATCTGAAAATCGATCTCTCCACAAAACTCCTGGCATTCCACTCTTCTTTCCAACTTCCATCAGCAAAACAATCACCTTCTTGCTCCAATGGTAGCGAAAAGCAAGCCAGCTGCCTGCGATGAATCTGTCTGGTGGCCCCATACTCACCTTCAATCTTCTGCCTCTTGAGTCGGATAACAACATCACTGAACTGCTTCTGTTCTTTCTGAGATCACTCCAGTGTGACTGGATGGAAATCTTTCAATAGTATGTAAACCAGAAGTGCACCTGAAGCCAGTTGCGACTCTGTCCATCGACAGATTGTCCATGGGTGAGTGACTTCAGTCATTACAGTGGCAGCTTCCAGCTGAGCTTCAGAGGAACTTCTCTTGGAAACGGCGGTTTGAAGGGCGGTGATTGCCATCAACAAATTCTCAGGACCATATTCTTCTACTGCTCACTCATTCTCAGATTCATCTGGAATTGTGAACAGCCACCGAGATATATTTCCCCAGTCCTTCAGTGAGTAGTAGGCTGCTGTCGCCGTAACATGAACTTTGTAACCAATTTGCGCTACAGATACAATGGACCTAGCCTTAGGCTTCAGACTTTTGAAGTGGTACACCTCATCGAAGATTCCCCATGACCACTGGCAGTTTGTTAGCTGGTGAACTGTATCGTTCTCATTTCTTTTCGCCCGGCTTATGAATGTATTGTAGGTGATCACCTGGATGTCCCACCATCTATAATAAAGTAATATACATCCTTACACCATCTCTCAGGATGTTCTATACAGACGTTGAGGTGTATGTAAGTCAGATCACCAGTATCTTCTATGTAGAGATCACACACCGAAAATGGAGTCCCTTTCGTGATGTTATTGATTGCACCAATGAAGGTCATCCGGACAGTTGGGAGTACCACACAGAGTATTGAATTCCATGGTATGAGGTCAGTGGTATGCTTATCATCAAGTAACTAGAGAAGACAACGAGGAATAGGGTTATGGTGAGTGTAAGGGTACCCTTGCTTCTGGACAGTACTGAGAGTTGAGAAGCCCATATTCACCGCCTGATATCATCTACCAAGCAAGAGCTTAAAGAGTACTGATAGTTGTATTTCATGGTGATTTGTCACATCCTCCGTAATTGACTTGGCATAAAGAGCCACAGTCAAGATGGTGAACATCTTTCCAAGTCCCATTTCATCAGCCAGGAGTACCTCAGGAAGGTCCATATTAAGGAACCATCTCTATACAATGAACCAACTCGTCCAGATCTGATATGCAAGAAATTTTACTTCTGGAAAATGCTTCAAGATGTACTTTGGCCCTCGAATAGTATCCACAGATAAATCTCCCTGTGTCACAGTACCGAGTGATACAACTGCTTCTTTAAGACACTCGTACTCGAAGGTGTTGTTGACAGTGGACATGAGAGTATCATCCAAAACTTGCCCTGGCTCATTGTTTTGAGGCTTGATCAGCTCTTTCGCAAATTGTGAATTGCTGTCTAGAACTTTGGTACTCTTAATTTTCTTCACCAGGATGGCAAGAGTACTTGGGATCTGTGGCACAGGCAAATTGGCATAGTCATCTCACTGGGCTGGGACCTTCCTCTTGGTTGGTATATCAGGTAGTACACTGGGGATTATGAGAGACTTCCTTTTGTGTATTTGTGGGGGGTACTCCCTACAAGGAATTCCAGTTAGCACAGAACTTCATTCATCACTTCAGGTACTCCTAACTTACTCCCTTTCCATCATTGCTTTTTCTGGGCTCCTCTACTAACAGGACATTCTCAGGTAGATCCTCTCCATCTCCATTCCACAGGTTCGTCCCTAGGAGCAGAGTCGCAGCTTCAGGTGCAACTGCATAGAAGGTCTGGACCTCTCCATCTCATATTTCCTGGTGCAAGGATGTACATCCGTGTACGGCCTCGTTTAAGAGTATAAGGGTAGATACGGTTGCACCCATGGATTCGAGAATAAGATAGGTAAGTTCAATAGGTAAGATTATCGATGGCATGCAAGGGCACTCACACGAGCTGACTATATACTGAGCAGATGTGCGGTTACCCTGCTATAGGCCGGTAGCCATTACATCATCCCCCTCTTTATCTGCATACTTTCTGGACTGAATACCTGTAAATGAAGAGAAGAATAGATTCAAGTCCATACGTACTCGTATGGCCTCGTAAATTCCACTGCCAATCAGTACCACTCGAAGGTTACCTTTCAGTAGGCCAGGTACATGGAGAAAGTCCTCCTCCAGTGGTATTTGATTAAATTCGTACCAATGCCATTTGTACCGGGCCGAGATACAATAAGAAGAGAAGCGAAGGAGAAAACAAGAAGGAAACATCCAATGGATCCCTGTAACCTCCAGATCTCCATATCTCTAAATCCATAACTTTTGTGGCTCAGCAGTACCAAGCTCCATGTCCATATCCAAGCCCATATGTCCGTAGCTTCGATAGTATAGCCTCAGTATTGCTCGTGTCAGTAAACATTATTGGCTCTTATCATCAATCGTATGTGATTCGCCGATTATCCAACTTGTGAGCATCCAAGAGAAGATCGAACTTACAATACAAGTACACTTAGCTAGCACAAAGCTTGTGTTCTGGGAAGCCCACCTCGCAGTAATATTATATGTCCAATCAAACATCCATTAAGTGTAATTTGTGTAATGATTTTCTGTAAGTATACTTTCATACTTGCTGACACTCCATAAGTAGCATGAAGCTTTGTTAGTAGATGCTAAAATGTCTTAGGTACACTTCAGAGCTTCCGCTCAGTTTGGAGGAAGGTAATTGTCAATTGCAATTGAGAGCTGCTACTCAGATAGTAGAAAGGTAATCGTCAAGTACACTTCAGAACTTCTGCTCAGTCTGAAGGAAGGTAATCACCAAGTGCACTTCGTATTTTGATTCAGATGCACTTCGATAAGGTACATACACTTCCGTGCAAATGATAAGATAATCGCGTCCACTTGAAATCCAGATCGCAGGTATGGTCATCACACCAACTGTCATCAATTACTCTTCACTTTGTCCTTCAACTTTCAGTTGCCCTCTGAGTTTTGCCCTTTGACCTTGCCATCTTGACTTCACATTGGTCTTGACTTCACCTTGGTCTTGACTTCACCTTCAAGTTCCTTTGATATGGTCTTGACTTCACCTTGTCTTCCAGCTTCTTTCAGTCTTTCAGTCTTACTTCTTCTTTGGATCTTATTTCGTCTTTGTCTTCCTTTCCTCTTTTTGACTTCGCGTTGTGTTCAATAGTCTGACGCTATAAGAGAAAACCTGTGAAAAGGATTCTCGCATGGCAGTGACCAATAGGAGGCTGCAAAAGAGCGGCTTCGTTTCGAGAGGCGTTCGGGGGGAGTAGCCCCAGTGAGATGATGATAGTTGATCGGCTCTAAACTAAGAAACAAAAGAGTAAAGAAAAGAGATGAGATATTTATTGGATACCTGTCACCCACATCTATATAAAGTCTGAACCCCTTGCGATGGCATGATGCAGAGACTCAACAACCCTAACCCACCAGCGAATCCATTCTTTTTGTGAGTTTAGTAGTGGGAACGTATTTCTCACCACAGTGCATGTATCGATACGTTAAGAAAAGGAGGTAATGAGATCCTTAGGATATCTCGAGAGTAGATTGCATGTATGCATGTGATTTTTCTAAGTAATCTTGTATATTTGTATGACTTCTCGATAATAGGCAGCAAGTAGTAACGTGTCAAAAAGAGGTAATTCATGAAATCCCGAGAGCGAAACGTATCCAATTACTAAAGATCGATAACAGTGTAAGGATATACATCTATATACAGCCTCGTATAAGAGTATAAGAATAGATACTGTTGCACACGTAGATTGGACAATAAGATAGGTAGGTTCAATAGGTAAGATTATCAATGATGTACAAGGGGACTCAAAGCTACCAAGAACTATTGACTTCATTATTCAGGCCAAAGTTCTCTTATTGGATATACTGACACCAAATGGGCCTCCGATAGTACTTATCAAAAGTTACAAGGTGGCTATATCTTTATTTCCAACGGCCCAATTTCATGGCAATCACAAAAACAAGACTTAGTAACTACTTCTACTCTCAAGACGGAATATATTACCTGCTCCGAAACTTCCAGAAATGCTCGATAGCTCTTGCAACTTTAAAAAGATTTCGGACACACTGTAATGGTGGCCAGATAACTGCACATCCATCCAGTATAAAGTCACCTAGTACGAGTGCCCTTGCACGCCATCGATAATCTTACCTTACCTATTAAATCTATCTATCTTATCTTATTCTCGAATCCTCGTTTGCAACCGTATCTACCTTATACTCTTATACGAGGCCGTATACAGATGTACATCCTTACACTGTTATCGATCTTTAGTAATTAGATATAGTGTTGGCAACGAACCGCCCGGGGTTCGTACAATTGACGAATCGATTTGGCCCGTGCGAACCGGATCCTTGCCAAGCCTTTCGCCTCAAACCCCACCATTTCGACCTACAACTGCGAACAAAAATAAGTAAACGAGTTCTTGTCCGATCGGCTAGATTTTTAGCGCATCTTGTAGCTAACTTCTCGCGCTACAAGATGCGCTAAAATTCGAGCGGATCGGACAAGAACTCGCTTACCTATTATCGCTCGAAGATAGATGGTTCGCGAACCGGTTTGTACAAACCTCGGAACTCCGCCCAAATCTCGGATCGAATCCGGATCGAATCCCGTCATGGTTCGATCCGTGACGAACCGATCCACTTCGTTGCCAACACTAATTAGATACGCATCGGGAAAAAAACCAAGTCGCACTCTGTATGCCAGAATGTTTAGCGGGCATCAGATTCTTCAGACGAAACCTTTTGAGCCTCATTGTAGAGTCACACCGTACATACATATATACAAACCCTGGCATTACGCTTGCACCTCCTGATGCAGCATTCCTTAGTGTCGCAGCTATACAGTGCACATAATTCTTACTGTCGCAGCCATGCAGTATGCTCACCTTTTGATCCACAATACTACTCATGTAATATATGAGTACAATATATACGGTAATATAATGTAATGTTTATGGTATGTAACGTTTATACGATGCCCTAAATTGCATCCACATCTCGGGCGATGGATACAGTGTATTGATGTTACTATTGATGATGTTTCATATTAAGCTCTAATATATACAGTTTCCCGTTCTAAACACCATACTATACGTTGCAGTCAGCCTTCTAAACTACTCTCTCCTTATTCCAAATTCCATGCTATACGTCGCAGTCAGCTTGAAGCACATCCTCTAAACTACTCTCTCCTCGTTCCAAACGCCATGCTACACATCGCAGCCAGCTTGAAGTACATCCTGTAAACTACTCTCTCCTCGTTCCAAACTCCATGCTACACATCGTAGCCAGCTTGAAGTACATCCTCTGAACTACTCTTTCCTTTGCAGTCATCCACTGACTCCGACTCCATGCCCTTGTACTCGTCCTTGTTCTCATCCTCATCCTCATCCTCATCCTCATCCTCCTCATTCTCGATATTATTATCATCCAGCTGGAGACCACGATATTACTGAGCATGACTGCTGGCACTGTGAATGTCATCATGCTCGTTGTTGCTATCATGGTCGCCATCATCAATCCCATTCTCAGCATTGAAAGATAAATTTTTAGCAGTGGAGATGCAAATCGCAGAAATTTCCGGAGTCTCAATGTCCAGCTCCATCATCAGGTCTTCTATCGCAGCCTTGTTTAATACCACTCGACGAGGTGTGGTAACAGGTGGCATGTTATTGACTCCTTTCTCATGTAGAATGAGGTTGTTGAGAGCCACCCTTATGGACTTGATTATCTTCTGTCTCAATGGAGATGGGAGATCGTTCCAAATGTTCATGAAATCAGTATAAGTCTCTGCGAATTGTTAGAGCAATTCCATATATTGTGAAGGCCATACTTACTGCCATCATTGTCTCGATTGAAGTAGTACTCCTACTCGGATCTGTTGCACCGGATTTCGAGGTCATTGATTACAACCTTTGTTAGAGCTAAACCTCCATTTCGTTGCCACTCTGTCAGTGCGTGATGCAATGCTGTACATCTTAATACAATCAGTGCCGAGGGTGTCTGTTCCCGAATCCATTCATGGAAGTCCTCTGAATGCCTGCCACGTTTGCGAATTCGTTGGAAGAAATGTATATATAGAAATCATGGAATCTCCTCGGCAAGAAATTAGCTAGCTCATTCCTGTTAGTATTAGTGACATCACAAGTTGCAGACAGAACTCACATCAGGTTGAACTCACATCAGGTCTGTTCGTATGATCGCATTGGCATACAATGAATGTAAAATCTGAACGAATTTGGTCAATGTGTATGTGGCGCTCATTGTCTTCGAAATGGTGCAAGTTGTATAGTCACCCTATACACTCACGGGCTTTCTAGATCAGGTGCGATCTGACTGCATTGAATCTGTTTTTGATCTGATATATGGCTGGTTAGTCAGTACAAATGCAATTCTGGGAGATACCTAACTATCTTGAGATACTCCTTCTGATGTTCCTGAAAGCTAATATTGACTCCTTCCTGCCTGCATACCTTTAGCCAGGAATGCTGTACTGACTTTGTATTGGAAACAATGTTAGTCGGTATCTACCACTCTTGGAATCATATAAGCTACCAGCAGAAACTCAGCTTCAGTTGGAAATGGTGTCTCGCTCAGCAGTTGCTTCTCTATCATGCGACGTATTGTCTCCAGTACAGCAGTAACTTGAAGGTCACCTGGTGCAAGGAGACTTCGACTGCCATATCATTTGCTGATGACCGATAGACTGGATGGTGTACTCAGTGGATACAATGGGATGAGTTGTGAAGTCGATGATGATGGATATGGACTCTAGAGGTGACTAAGGTTCATCGCTGAACGAATAGCGACGTTGGAAATAATACTGGGTACTGGCGACATCGAAATGGAGGCTTGATTCGGTGGGGGCAGAGACTGTATCAGGGGTGGATTTGGTGCGGATACAATGGGTGTAGATGCTGAGGAGATCAGGGTAGTCAAAATCGAACCTTCGATACGTAAGGCTATAGTATTCGTCCCCTTTCGCTTCTGCTTGTCAGACTGCAAAGTGAGTTTTCTCTTCTGAACGTTTGCTGAACACGGTATTGGGGACACAACTGCAGGAGTGGCCGGTGTTGCTTTTGGAATTGAGGATACAGCCTTGTGTGGTGGCTTTGTTGTTCGGGTTATTTTCAGAAGGCAGGAATATCAGAGGCAGAAATGTCACAAAGGTGGAAAACGAGTGCAGTTGCGATGTAGATGAAGGGTAATGCTGTGTAAAAAAGGACTGACACATTGCTGAGCATTGCACCTGAAGAGTTTTCACATAAAGGGGAAGATTCACACGATTTCATATTAGCTTGTCACGAAAGTGTCATATACAATTAGTCAACCATTAATATCAAGAACACCCAAACGAGACTAAAAATAACTCTGTAAAATACAAACACAACTCTATCCTACCTAAAGAAGACATGTAAAGATCCAATCTACGACCCAAAGAAGACATGCAAAGATACAATCTAACCCAACCCCTAAATGCGAACCTAACACATGTGTCAGTACGCCAGTCATTTGCAGCACTCTTGGAAATACGGAAAACTATTACTCAACTTGCTGACCCCATGGTGGAGTCAAACAAGACGTCTCGAGCTGTGTGAAGCTCATATCGACATTGACATCTTGGTACATACCAATTGCTACCGACTCCGACGACTCATCAATATACAATTTGTACTGGCTCCACTATTCGTGCAATTCTGACACTCATTGACTCCTCCAGTACCAATGATGACACATCTTGGAGAGAGGCACACTGGACATGGTGAGTAGCAGTCACCTCTGGTTGTGTCATTACCGAGTCGTTTATTGCTGAGTCATTTATTGCAACAAATCTGGGAGCAGGTATCAGGATTTCGGCCAGTTCAGATGATCCAGGTGTTACCAGGGAAGACGATTGTGGTGGTAGTGGTGGTGGTGGTAGTAGAGTAGCTCTTGCAATCCTTGGAGGCGCAACAATAATTGCCTTCAGAACAGCCATAACGATGAGAGGGTTGTAAGCTGTAACGGAAAAGAAGATCACCATAGAGTCGTTGCCATTGGATTGAATCGCATTCCACAGCTGCAAAGAGGTTTGGCCAGGTATGACTAGATACCCAAGAATGCAACTGACATCTCTTGCAGGATATAGGCGACCTACAGCACGGTGTATAGCCTTTGGGGTGAGCTTCTCGACTCATGTGAGATGTCATCTATTCGCGCTGTGGTTCATGAAGATGTCGTTCCAACAGTGGTAGCTTTCGGGGCCATAGCTTTCAGGGTCGAAAATACAAATCCTGAAGGGGTATCTAGGCATTGAACTCGTAGGAAGGACATTGGTGGAGATATCATCAAGTTTCCGTTTCTTCTGGAAGGTAGAAGCAATGATTGTCGGTGGGGTTTGTAAAGGCATGCGTCATCGTGCGTGTAGATATGAGTGTAGATACGGTTGCACACGTGGATTAGAGAATATAGTAGAGTGGATTCAATAGGTAAGGTTATCGATGGCGTGCAAGAGTACTCGTACGAGCTGACTATATACTAGACGGATGCGCAGTTACCCGGCTGCCATTACAGCGTTGCACATTTATGGGAGGGTGGCTGCAGCTTCAGAGTCCCAGGATACAAGGTGTCTTTCTTGACATCGCCTTTGCCATGCTTGGAGTAGTCGCAGTTGTCACAGTTGTCGCAGTTGTCACAGTTGTCGCAGTTGTCGCAGTTGTCGCAGTTGTCGCAGTTGTCACAGTTGTCGCTGTTGTCGCAGTTGACACAGTTGACACAGTTGTCGCAGTTGCCGGAGTCGGGGTCGGTATCGGTATCGGTAGGTAAATGTAGGTTTTCTTTGTGATATCGGTTCTTCTGCATCTGAGTTTTATCGAAACAGTCTTGGAGAAAAGCCCAGAACCGACTCCACCATTCCATGTATCATGGTTGAGTCGATATCCGATGCTACCACATCCCCTGGAACTGTAAAAAGTACCTTATAGTGACTGGGTCCAAAAAAAGGATATCATTCATCAAGTCAATTGCGCCATCATCCTTGACACCGTGAATGGCATACATCCGAATAAGACTCCGAATGTGCTGGGCCATGAACTGCTTCGTGAAACCATCGAGCTGGAGAGTGTCCTTAATTGCATCGGTTTTGGATGGAGTGGATGGAATCTTTTTGGGTGGCATTTCAACGTTCTGAGCTGTAAACAAGATATATGAGGGGTCGGTCAGGGCTAGGGTTAATGTGTCTGAAAACGACGATGAGAGTAGTAAATAGGTAAATATGGAGTAGATAGAGATGATGGAGAAGAATTGAAATTGAGAGAGCGTATAGGAGTATATATACAGTACAGAATCGGCCATCAAGGTACTTGGAATTGTGTGGAGTGGCTCGCAGAAGTGTTGAAACCATTGGTGATATCAAACATCATACTTGAAAAGGAGCTTTCCTGGGTGTGAACCATTATCGATACTTCCCTTCCGGCCTGAAAGATGAACCTCATGTTTATATGACTCTGATAGTTATTTGAACTAATTCTTGAGCGTGAGACACACTCGTCATGCAAATTCTAGGTCAAAGGGTCAAAGTCTGTCAGTTTGGGTTCCTATCATATGGCAGTAACAACAAGTTCCAACATAATAATGCAGTGTGGTATCACAAAAAGTCGGAACCTCCCATATGAAGTTCGAGAAGTGTCACCGGCCTCTCTGGCAGTGGATAGGCCTCTCCAAGCACTACCAATTGACACTGTGCAGTGGTATCATGAACTCTGAACTCGTGTCTTGGCACACAAAACGAGTGATATCACATGTTTTCATCTGCATTTTGTATCATCCGCCTGGCCAAACTTCAAAAAAGCAAGCAAACAAGCAAGTCCATGGACTAGCTTGTATTTATCTAGCCATTACTCTCATTAGGCTCTGGGTGTGGCTACATCGTGACAAACTCTGTCTGCAGGATATTCCAGAGTCTTGGCATTTTATATATGGCTCTGTGAGTTTTGTATGCCATACAGCTCAATTACATTACTCCTGCTTGGCAATACTCATAATATTCTGCCAACTGCATATACAGCCCTCAGCATTGTCTACACGACAGCCACCATGCCTTCCATACGAACAGCGAATCGTTTCTGCCCTTTTTGCTTGAAACCTTACAAGTCTGACCTGTGGCTCGACAAATACATCAAAAGCAACTATCTTCGATATCGCGTCCAACTTCTTGAGGCAAAGACAGACTTCACTGAACCCCCTGAACGCGTTCGAAAAAACTCTCAGCATTGTATCGATGATTTTCACAGTGGTTTTCATGCCAACCATGACCACATTGATGATCCTGACACGTTTCCTCCATTGCACACGTCACCTTCTCCAGAACCATCTGAGTCCGAATTTGACTCAAATACAAAAGGCTTTTCATATCCCGATGTGGGAGCCCCTGTCGCTTACATTCTGATCGACGATGAGTACAATGCTGAGCACAATTCTGAGCAATACTTACACAACCCCTTCTATCTGTTCGAGAGTGAGGAGGAGTACAATTTCGCCAAGCTGATCACATCGAAAGGTCTTCCTGCCAACGTCATCGATGACTTCCTGAATAGCAACTGCAGCCTTAAAGAGTGTGTGTGTGATGCTTTGAAATCGAATTACAATCTCCACCAGAAAATCGATGTGATAGAGGATGGACTTGGGCCATGACTCCTGGAAGAAAGCTACGTTGCAGATGGTATGAAATGTGCAGCATCTGGATGCAATTGAGTTTTGGTACCATGATCTTATAGAGTGTGCAAACTGGCTACTCTGGCAGCCAGCATACAAGGAACATCTTACGTACACACCGATACGTTGCTTCAATGATATTGGGCACTGTGTTTACAATGAGATGCATACTTGAAACTGGTGGTGAGACAAGCAGGTAAGCTTATTTCTTAGTATACTCTTTACAAACCCTTTACAATGCTCACAATTGTGTAGACAACACTATCTATCGGTGATATGCTGGTGCCAATGATATTCATGTCTGATGACACCCACCTCACGAACCTTTCTGGTGACAAGAAGATATGGCTGATATATATGATGATCGGCAACCTATCTGCAGCCGTACGGATGAAGCACACAATGCACAGCGTGTTGATGATTGTACTTTTGTCCATTCCAGTCAGGATATGTGATGTGCCCCTCAATAGAAGAAATGCTCAGAGAGAGCATAACCGAATGGTCACTCAGAACATACTGCAGCATATGTTGCAACCCCTACTCAATTGTGACTCTGAGATCCATACCTTCTATACCTGCTGTACCGATTGCAACTTCAGGCATTGTTATTCGATACTGACCACATGGATGGCTGATTACTCCGAGCACCGTGACCTTCACAACATCAACAATGGTATATGCTACTGGTGCGAATACTCCATGCAGGAAATGGGTAATCTACCCTGCTGATATGAGCGACACAACCTCTGGGATCATAATATCTATCGTATACTCTCAGATTCAAATACATCCTAGAGTATCGCCGATCTCAAACACCATGATGTCAATCCAGATTTCAACATCTTATGGTATCTCGATTGCATTACAAGCGATCTTCCCAAGCCTGATCTACTCCACTTGATGCAAATTGGCATGTTGAAGTACCTACTGGCAGGGCTTCACGAATTTCTCAAGCAGCATAAGCAGCTTGACAAGTTCTATGATATTTGGCTCTTGGTGCCTGCATACCTTGATATGACGAAGCCAAGATGTGCATATGAGGAGGATTCGCATTGGAACGGAGGAGTAATCAAGACGATCACACAATTACTTGAGGAAGTGGTATGCAATACTCTGCAGGACTCAAGCCCCTCTCAGCGTAGTATTTTTGACCGTGCAGTTGAGTGCTCTTGCTCTCTTATTGAGCTCAATTTCTATTGCCAGTATGACTCTCACGATGACGAAATGCTAGATCTCATGGACAATACTCTATATTACTTTCACCATTCGAAGGATGTGTTTTAACAATTCAGAGCTGAAAAAGGACTTGCAGCAGAGGCCAAAGAGTGACATACGGAATTGTGTGCCAAGCAGGATGCCGAGTTGGAGGAAAACAAGAAACAAACAGTGGCCTTTCGACAGCGCATTCGTGATATCTGAAAAGGTATTATCAATGCAGAAATGGCCAAATACATTGAAGAGGATAGCAATTTCAACTTTCTCAAGATACATCTCATGCAGTACTTCCGAGAGCAGATATAATGGTACGGTTCGTTTGAACAGTGGTCGATGGAGATTGGAAAACGTTCTCACCATAAGTAGATTAAAGATGGGTTTAATGCCTCCAACAAGACGGGTAATTACTATACTTAGATAATCAACTACTACCTTCAGAGTGATACATTCACTGTCAGAAATACCAATCGCGATGCATGGAACTGTAAACGAGCTGCTTCCCAGATGATGGAAGTGACGGCAGAAGTGACGGCAGAAGTGACGGCGGAAGCAACCACTACCAGTAGACCTCATTTATTGAGGTTCATATTTGCACAGCAGTACAAAGAAAAAGAGAAAGTCAAGGACTTTCAAGGCCTCTTGAAAACAATCAGTGATGACATTCTCCGAAATGGTCTATACCATGTCACCTGTCATTTCTTACACGCCAAGCAGGTAAATATCTATTCGAATGATCTCTTAAGTAGTACTGCCGCAATTTATCATGGATTGGAGGTAGAATCACGCAATATACATGACGAGTACATCATTCAAAAGCTCAGATGTACTGGAGATAAACGATGGTATTCTGGGGCTGCCCATCATGACTAGGTATGGGTTCAAACTTCGCAATGTAAGGAGGGGCAGGAGCTGACTCACAAGGCTCTGCAGGGAGGTGTACCGTACTGTATGTTTTGTCTATTCAAGCTGCGAGTCGTCCATCCGTGCGGCACGAATACCTTTTGGCTAGTATATGTTGAAGTGACGAAGTCTGCCAATGGTGAAATGCTGGAAAGTGCATCGCAGCTAGTCAGGGTAGTGAAACCATCTTCTGGAGGTGCATATGCAGTTATTAGTGCAGGAAATATTGTGAGTGCGGCTCACTTAATTTCAGAGGAGTCTATTTCGTCGAAGTCGGAGAATAAAGGATGGATAGTCAATAGTCATATAGACCTAGCGATCTGGAACGATGTTTATTATATGCTGGAGGATGGGTTGAATACAGCGGTGAAGAGGATATAAACAGTGTTTAGAACTGTAAGGTATTAGAATTGTAAATAGAAAATATGGTGTTTATAGCATCGTCATTACAATACCCAGAGCAGTATTGCCACTGAGAGACCTTCAAGTTGCTTGCATTCAGCCAAGATATAGATGCAAGCAAAGTTATGGTATAATATGCCGTGCATAGCATCGTCATTTCAATGCCCAGAGCAGTGTTACCACCGAGTACCAAGCACCATGAAATTTACTGGGCAGACGAAGAACACAATATATTAAGCGTCTCAAGGCGCTGTAAGGACGTACGTCCGTGTACGGCCTCGTATGGATGGATAAGCAAAGATACGGTTGCAAAAGGGAATAAGTAATATATATCAATTGTACAGTATGTAGGTAAGATAATCGCTAGCGTGTCAAAAGCACTTCACGAGGTGATTATATATGAAGGGCAGTTACCCGGCCTCGGCAGCCAAGTGCACCTGGCAATGCCATTACATCATCCCCCTCTTTATCCGCAGACCTTCTGGGCTGCAGCATATATATATATACAAAAAGAAAGACAAGATAAGGTGCATATGCCTTCGTATGTCTGCAAAAGTCCCAAAAACGATCAGTACCATCACGGCGGCCTCACGGCAGATTCGGTATATGGGAAAATCTACCTCCAGTGGTTGGTGGTAAAACCTGTACCGATGTCATTTGTACTGGGCTGAAATCCATAAGAAGAGAAGAAGAAGAGAAGGAAACATCCAATTAACCCTGAATCCTCTCAGTCCATCTCCGAATCCAAGCAATTGATCTCCGTAGTGCTGGCTGGATGGTACTCAAATTGGTGGTGCGATTGGCCTCCTTTGAGAGTGCAGACGGCCGATTCCCTTGCACTCGAATCTGCTGACCTCGACTTCCGACTAATCAACGTGTTTAGAGGTTCACTTCTTCATCGATTATGACTTCTGCCTAATTGACTTGTTCGAAGGCGGCTCCTGATTGTTGATAGTTCTCGTTCCTCTACGATTTCTCTCATGGAATATGTTCATGAATGTTATTTGAGCGGTAAGTCTATTGTGGCCGGTATCGTATCTCTACAGCAGTCAACTAGCATAATTGCACGATGTACTTATCTTGATCATAGCTGCTCTTGAGAGCTCTTCAATTCGTATGATTTCCATCTCTGTGCTTTCGTATATTCAAGCACACAGTAGACCTCATCAGTCATAGTCTGATCATGCTTCTCACCGATTGGCTCCAAGTCGAGTTGTATATCAGTAATCGGGATTCGGCTTCCTCTTGCTATTTTCTTCATATCCAGTGGTGGTTGACTTGTGTCGGCCTCGTTCGGCCCTGGATTGCAGTCATCATATGTCGTCATGCATTCGTACATGCTCCTTCGAGTTGCAGTATCTAACTTGTAAGTGTGTCATAAAGTCGTACTCACGAGATAATCAAGTATACTTCCGCTCCAAGTGTATCAAGGTATCCATTCTGATTCCCATACCTTCGACTTCCGAATCCACAAAAGTAGTGGGTTTGCACATGCTATGCCATTCTGAGCCTAGCTGTAGGGTACGTATCGTAAATCTAGCCTGATACGGTTAATCACCACTATCTGTGGCAATGTCATTCGATAATCATTGTGGCTTCGTTTAGTTAAGGTCAATTCCAGAACATATTCGTTTATTGATATATCTATTTTGTAACCAACCCTCATAAAAGGTCATAGTTATGGTGTAATTCGGTACGTTCGCGCTCTCGGCTCTGAAGCTCCAACCCGATAGCCTTCTCATACGCGGTAGCCTTCTCATACGCGGTAGCCTTCTGATACGCGATAGCCTTCTCATACGCGGTAGCCTTCTCATACACGGTAGCCTTCTCATACATGGTAGCCTTCTCATACGTCCATTAAGGATTGCAGCTAGTTCGCATTCTGCGCAGCTTGACATCTCGATTGCTAATTTGGCTGGCTCTGGTGAGTCGATATCCTTTCTCAAGGGTAGTTAGGTCATCTTTGTCAATCAATTAATGAAGACTAGGATCTCCGTGTATCCAGACGCTGTCGATTGTGGCAAATCTGTGACGACATCTATGGTGACGTCTTTCCAGAGTTGTAACCGTGGTAGCATGTTGACTCCGTAGCAGGCATGCCACGGGGCCTTGATTCAGTGACATACTTCACAGCCGCTGACGTACTTCCTTATGTACGTATCCATTGTAGACCAATAAAAATCTCTAGAGACTAACTCAGCAGTTTTGAGAGGTTCAAAGTGACCGGCTCAGGGTTGTCATGAAAGATACTTATCACTTTACCGTGGAGAGTATCGTCTGCAGGGACATATATCCTCCCCTCGTAGGTCAGATCTCCAGCGACGATACTCTATTGGTTCTCATCTTCAGCTTTGGCTTTGGCTTTTGCTTTGGCTTTGGCTTTGGCTTTGGCTTTGGCTTTGGCTTTGACTTTAGCTTCGGTTTCAACTTCAGCTTCAGCTTTGACTGTGGCTTCGGCTGTATCCATTGGGTTATCGACTAGTATACCCGAGACGTTGACCGCCAATAGGTTAGTAGCCTCAGCCTTCTTAATCGCCAGTAGGAGGTTATCGTAGGGTTCAACTGTCAGGGTCGTCAAGAGCCATCTGATAGGCTGCTCATAGCTGATCTCATAATCGGGCCATCTTGACGAAGTTATGTTTGTGCCTTCCAGGTGCTCGATAGTGAAGTCGTACGCCGACAAGATCTCATTGACTTCCAGCGCTCGATAGTGAAGTCGTAGGTAAGACCTAGCACGCCTGCAAGCCAAGTGCACTTACGAGACCAAGTGCACTTACGAGACCAGGTATACTTACGAGATCAAGTGTACTTACGAGACCAGGTGTACTTACGAGGCTAGGTGTACTTGACATCTGCTTGATGATGGGTTATCGTTCCAGCACTTCTGGTACAGATGTTCGTCATAGTAGTGGTTTCTCGGATTTCAGAACGGTCATTCCCCTCTTTTTTGAGGTCGGTGTTCCATCCACGACTAAATACAGTGTCGATTTTCATTGATTTTCTCATTGATAAGACGGTTTCGATTGCCATTGGGGCTTGGTACTTCTGTATCTGCATTCAATTGCAAGTCTCGCAGAATCTCTTATAAAGTAAGTGTTTCTTAAGGAAAAGGATAGAATTAAACATAACCTTGTATCATCATATCGGCAAGTTGCACTCTGCACTCAAGATATCTGCATTCCGCAGCTCTCCTGTGGCTCAATAAGTGCCAACCGTCTAGCAGTCATATCTCATCGCGGCCAACATGGTCAAGCATCTCCGAAATCAATAGAAAGGGGTACCAATTCTTGATTGTGCTTGTATTGAGAGCTCAGTAGTCAACTTCAGAGTTTCAAGTCGCCATCGGTGATGATGACTGTTAGATAATACCATTGACCAGGTTTGTCTCGATGTAGGCCTTTAGAGTTCTTGATTCAACCTCCAACAGGTACTAGATACGCCCATATGGCATGTGTCCGGGGTCGATCGTATGGTCAATTGATCGGTGCGGTGCCAGCATCTGCCTTGACTAAAAACCTTCACGAATTCCTGATACTTAGCGGGGATATGGTATGGCCGCCATTGTCTGTAGACACCATTTCAGGTGTAGCTCCATCTATACTCGTTAGCCGAGTGTTTTCAACTTCGTCTGATGGAGGGTAGGAATTCCCGGGAGTAGCGGTACTAGCTGACCCGTCACAATAGAGTACGACTGTGCCATACCTCCTCCCTTCATGACTCAGCGAGCCAGTAGCAGTCATTCAAGCTCCGTATTGTTGGTAACTCTTCTGCCCCATCTACCGCCCCTGCTCCTGCTCGCCCATCCAGTTACAGAGGCTTCTCCCACATGTGTGATACCTTCCATAGAGGTCCCAACAACTCTGTGCAATCGCCAATACATATGACAAATACCTCGAGAATCTCGTCGCTAGCTATGAGACTCTCGAATGCAGTGGCTACAAGCAGATATATGTCTGGAACCTCGCCCTCCGCCTGTGGAGTCTACGATGTCACCTGGATGGCCACCGATCCCACAGACTCATTTGAGTCTATGGTCTTTAACCTGTTTTCTCCAATAGGAGTCCGCAGCACTAGAAGTCGACCGGAGATCCGGTCGACCTCAGGGTTTCTAGCCTTGAACAAGACAAGCCTGGAGAAGCAGGTCATATACCATAGATATGATCAGCACCTCCGGTTCGTCAATCAACGGGCTATCTCTCCTATATACAAAACGATAACCATTTGCCCAATCCTGATCAGGGAAATGGAGGAGAGAATGCATCCATTCCCACTAGGAGATACAATGACATTGATGTGCATCCATTCCCGCTAGGAGATACAATGACTTTATGTGTATCTATTCTCGCTAGGGGATACGATGACTTTAAAGTGCATCCATTCCCGCTAGCAGATACGATGACTTGATGTGTGATTTTGTACGAGTTTCTTACTTGTTCATTCGTCTCGTGGAATCGCACAATGGAGTATCGACTTTGATCTGCTTGACACTTTAGAACATTCAGGGGTTACACTTCCCACTCAGAGCTATCAGTAGTCTTTCTCTGTAAGTGCACTTCCATACTCGTGTAATGGTTCTGCGTAGGTGCGTTTTGGAGTTTCCACTCAGATCGTAGGAAGGTAATCGTCAAGTACGCTTGACTGAACACGTTTATCGTCGGTGACGATGAAGCGACAGGTAAAAGTATATTGTCGATGAGGGCTTCGCTAGTACTTCGAGCTGCTCAATAGGTTGCTATCGATCGCTCGTACGTATGTGATTGATCTCGTCGAATGTATTTCAAGGACTTCTCAGTGGTGGCTATCAGGCCAGTCACGAGTGTATCATGGTCGATTGGCCTCCGAATCGTCTTGGAATTAACTCTGCTCACATCAATCAACTCCAATAGACGGAATACTTATCTCGAAACACCACACTAGCAATGGTGATCTGGATGGATTATGAGTAGTGACACATTGGAAAAGAGGTATCAAAGAACCAATTGATCAATATGTGAGACTGATATTGGTGAAGGTTCGATTCATCTCGATCATCTATTCGTACGCGATGGATCTCGTTAAACGTGTTTTGAGGTCTTCTCAGCAGTGGCCATAAGGGCCGGTGATACGTTTCTCAGGATCGATTGACCCCGAATAGTCTTTATAGGTCGTGAGAGTATATGTGTGAACGTATAATGATCGCGGTCGGTGATGCTACTCTTCGAATCGATTGACCTCCGAATCGCTTCGGAATGGTCTCTACAGTAGTCAATTGACTCGATATATGAATACTTATGAAGTTTTGATGCTTGTAGATCTCGACAATAAGGTGTTGCGATGCTTTCTAATTCGTCTTGTGGCGTAAGACCACACTCGGAGCCAATTGACTTCAGAATCGTCTCTGCAGCAATTAACTGACAGGTATACATATCATTTTGAGTTCTCAGGGGTACCTATCATGGCAGGTGATACGTCTTTCGGGACTGATTGACATCTAAATCATCTCAGAATCATCCCTACTACCATCAATCAACTCAATTGGATGATTACTTATCTTGTATTGACAATCTAGCGATTGTTCTCAGTGTAGATCTGATGCGTCGAAAAAGTAAAGAAATCACGAAATCCCATGAGTGAAAGATATCTGGTGACTGAAAAGCGATTATAGTGTAAGGACGTACGTCCGTGTACGGTCTCGTATGGATAGATATACATAGATACGATTGCAAATGGGAATAGGTAATATATATCAATTGTACAGTATGTAGGTAAGATAATCGCTAGCATGCCAAAAGTACTTCGCGAGGTGATTATATACGAAGGGCAGTTACCCGGCCTCGGCAGCCAAGTGTACCTGGTACCGCCATTAAAGGTGCTGTGCAGAGTGACATATGATCGTATGAATACCTAGCGCCAGGAGTTGTTCTTGCAGTACCTCTCATCGTATTGTCACGAATGAACATGTTAATCTGCCAACCGACGTTCCAGGTGCTCCTGGTGTACCACCGATATCCGAGCATGACTAATACGCCCGGGTGCTGGGAATTATTCCTGATGCTGCCAACGGTAGAATGCCGAAAAGTGCATCGTAGCTAGTCAGGGTAGTGAAATCATCTTCCGGAGGTATATATGCAGTTATTAGTACAGGAAATATTGTGGGTATGGCTAACTTAATTCCAGAAGAGCTCATTTCATCGAAGTCGGAGAATAAAAAATGGATAGTCAATATTCATATAGATCTAGCGACTTGGAATGATGTTTATTATATGCTGGAGGACAAGTTAAATACAGCGGTGAAGAGGGTATAAATGGTGTTTAGAACTGTAAATAGACTTAATAAACATTAGACCTTCAAGTTCCTTGCGTCCAGCCAAGATATGGATGCAAGCAAAGTTATGATGTAATGTGCTGTGCATAGCATCGGCATTACAATGCCCAGAGCAGTATTGACAACGAGCACCAAGTACCATGCAATTCACCGGTGTAAGGACGTACGTCCTCGTATGGATAGATACTTAAAGATACGGTTGCAAATGGAATAAGTGATAAAGATATCAATTGTACGGTATGTAGGTAAGATAATCGCTAGCGTGCCAAAAGCACTTCGCAAGGTGATTATATATGAAGGGCGGTTACCCAGCCTCGGCAGCCAAGTGCACTTGGAAAGGCCAAGTGCGCTTGGGAGCCAAGTGCGCCTGGGAACCAAGTGCGCTTGGGAGCCAAGTGCACTTGAGAGCCAAGTGCGCTTGAGAGTCAAGTGCACCTGGCACCGCTATTACAATCGGCCAGACAAAGAACACGGTATGTTTAGCGTTCCAAGGTGCTGTGTAGAGTGATATGCGACCGTGTGAATATCTAGCACCAGGAGTTATTTTTGCAGTACCTCACATCGTATCATTGCAGACTTACATGTTACCCTGCCAACCGATGTTCCAGGTGCTCCTGATGCACCATCAATGTCCAGGCAAGACTAATACATCCGGGCGCAGGATTTTGTTCCGATGCATTTCGCTTACAGGATTTCGTCAATTACCCCTTGTCAACACGTTACCTACCATCGAGAAGTTACATGAATACACGAGATTACTTCGAGAAATCACACATGCGATCTACCCTCAAGAAATTCTACGAATCAATGAGAGATTATCTTGAGATATCTTACGGGTCTTATTACCCCTTTTTCTCGACATGTCGATATACACGCCAGACCATCCAGTCAGACCATTCAGCCAGATCATCCAGCCAGACCATCGAGCTCAACGCGAAGTTGAACAGATGAAAGGAAGCTGAAGATGATACAAGACCCAAAGACGAAGTAAGACCTAAAGACGGAAAGAAGTCGGAAGACAAGGTGAAGTCAAGACCGAGTCGAAGGAAGGTAAAGTCAAGACCAAGGTGAAGTCAAGGCAAAGGTGAAGTCAAGACCAAGGTAAAGTCAAGACCAATGTGAAGTCAAGACGGCAAGGTCGAAGGGTAAAAGTCAGAGCGCAACTGAAAGTCGAAGGATGAAGCGAAGAGTAGTCGAAGATAGTTGGTGTGATGACCGTACCTACAATTCAGATTTCAAGTGGACGCGAGTATGATCCTCGTTTGCATGGAAGTGTACCTTATCAGTTTGTATCGAAGTGTATGTACCTTATCGAAGTGCACCTGAATCAAAATACGAAGTACACTTGACGATCACCTTCCTACGATCTGAAGTACACTTGACGATTGCCTTCCTCCGAATGAGTGGAATCTCTGAAGTGTACTTGACGATTACATTCCTACGACCTGAGGGGAAGCTCCGAAGTGTACCTACAAGCGTCAGCATTGCATGGAAGTGCACCTATGCAGAATGATTACACGAGTACAGAAGTGCACTTACGAAGAAAGACTACCGAGGGTACAAGCCTTGCGCAAGCTAAGTGTACGTGATTGATATTGAAAGTTCGATCTTCTCTTAGATGCTCACGAGTTAGATAATCGGCGAATCACATACGATTAATATGTGATGAGACCTTCGAATCGGTCAATGACTTTCGATGCAATGCCGATACGTACACCACCGAGCCTACACTACAGAAGCTATGGATGCATGGGCTTGGATATGGACATGGAGCTTGGTGCTGCCGAGCCACTTTGGAGATATGGAGATCTAGAGGTTACAGGGGTCAATTGGATATTTCCTTCTTGTTTTCTCCTTCTCTTCCCTTCTAATTGGATTTCGGCCTGGTACAAATACCATCGGTACAGGTTTTACTACCTACCACTGAAGGTGGACTTTTCCCATACGTCAGATCTACCGAAAGGTCACCCTCAAGCAGTACCGATTGGCAGCAGGATTGATGAGGCTGTATGACGGCGTACGAGCTTGAATTCTTTCTTCTTCTTCTCTTCATGTATGGGTATGCAGCCCAGGAGGTCTGCAGATAAAGAGGGGGATGATGTAATGGCGGCCGGGTAACCGCACATCCGCCCAGTATATAGTCACCTCGTGCGAGTGCTCTTGCACGCCATCGATAACCTTACCTTACCTATTGAACCCATCTATCTTATCTTATTCTCGAATCCTCGTTTGCAACCGTATCTACCTTATACTCTTATACGAGGCCGTACACGGATGTACGTCCTTACACACACTAACCTCCAGCCACTTCCGATTCGTAGTGATTGTCAAGGAGTCCTAGTACATATTACAACAGACATCATAAAGGTACGAACAAAATACATCGACGTTAGTTATCACAACAGTCTACATCTCCACCAAAGCGGCATCGTCGACTACTCTTCGATCTCAACCAATAAAAATACGGCCAACATTTTTACGAAAGCCATTGCAAGAGATAAATACCAAAAGTTCACAAAGACAATGGGCGTATAGTAGTCAGTCTATAAATCCACGATTTTTGTGGATACTCGGAGAAGGTCAATTTTAGGTTCTTTCACTTTCTTTCTTTGTTTTTTTTGAGATGGCTGTCCCTTATTAGGCCACAGTTGCACTCTTTCCCTACCGCAGTCACTATAAGGAGGGTTTTAATGAGGCACCAGAGGATATCATCTGTATAGGTCTTCCTACGAACTATTGGAAGAGGAGGAAGTGTTCCATGTATACTTAGAAGATCAGCCTCTATAGGGCCGTAGGGCTGTAGGGCGATAGGGTATGTACATGTCAAGGTCCGAGGTATGATATTCAGCTGTAGATGAACCTACTCACAAGTATATATATGGCCTTCTTGGCCTCGTAGATACAATTAATCAAGTCACTCAATCATACATAGTAACACTTATGGAGCACGCCGAATCGAGTGATAACAGGTGAACGTTTGCAAAATTGTAGGTTAGATTATACTCTCCAGTCTACGTATTAAATTTACACTTGCACTTGCACGTTCCCGATTCCGGTACCTGCCAAGTTTTAGCAGTTATCAACCCTAACCACTAATACAAGACGTCCACCGGCATCATATTGCACTTGAACACCGGTGTGTATGCGAGGTTGTAGCGGGTATATGGGCAGGGAAAAGGCCCCACAGCAGACACAACCTCCGGAGACAAGATTCGACGCTACCTGGGGTTGATATGCATGTATACGTACTCGTACATAAGCAGTTGGAGGTGGTTAAATATTTTCTCCGCTATCACAACCCATGGCCAGAGCCCCATCCACAGAGCCTAAAGTTCACACACCATTGCCAATATCTGCCATTTTACTCCTCCGGATCCCGTTCAAGGGAGGTTGTTGCGTCAAGTGAGGGGCACATTTTTCCATTCCGGTAGTCTCAAAGCGGACTTCAGTGGCTCACGTACGTTTGAAGTCCCCACTCGACCTATCAGATGAAAACACGAACGTAGAAATCATGGTCGGCGTTCACACGATTGGATGCTTTAATCTTTAGCAGATGCATGTCATGAACTACACTGTTTGTTTCACCTCAACTGAGACAATTGAAGTCAGCTGCATCTGAGGCCTACCATTTGGAACGAAGTTTGTGAATTCTGAAGGTGCGCTGCAAGAAAAAAGCAACCATGGCCATGACTAGTCGACTTGCCCAAAGCTATAGCGCTAGCGTTCAGTGAGGAGAACCGTCCGTACAATTGCGAGCAAGCACGAACGCCTCTTTACAAATGATCCAAACCCTCAGACTCTTCACATCACAACAAAATCTACTGCTTAGATCCGGTATTTTCTTCAACCTGAAATGGCCGAAACTCTTATCACTTCTGCTACCGCGACCGCGGCTTTCCAAATTGCCGGGTTTAGTTTCAAACTCTACTCTGCAAAGGAAGAAATCGATATCGACAAACGGATCCTAGATGATATGTTTAATCTCGCTTCCAGTGTCGACTCTGCTTGTGATAGAATTTCGGCTTTCCTCGCGGAAGAGCGGAGACGGATAATCAAAGATACGGTACAGAACATGTATGCCCTATTGGAAGAGCTCGAAGTAAAGAAAGCTGGAACGTTTGGGATGGAGGGGAAAAATGATGGGAGTGAAAATGATGGAAAATTTATAGGGGGTTTGAGAAGAGTGATATGGGTTTTTAAGGATAAAGGCACCGCGGAGACCTACAGGAACCTGCTAGGCATGAGATATCAGCGGCTATTGAATATGGAAAACGAGTTGGCTTTGATCGAGACAAAATCAGCAAGTCATGGCAGGTCGAACTCGATGACAGTCGACGTCTCCTCGGTGGAGAGGAAGCATACAACGACTGCAACTGCGACCGTGGTCCCAGATCCGTCATCTCGAATGCATGAGCTTGACTCAAAAGGTATTGTTTCTTAAATCATATGTCCATAATCTGCAGTCTAACTTAATCATGAAAAGAGAACGACTTCTACACCGAGCATTCATCCTCCGCGCCAGTGTCTTCGGTCTCTCTCCCCGGCTGTTTACCATCACAGGGGGCATGCGAGTCTACATTGCCAGGTAGAGCGTTTAAATTCCTAGTGTGAATGGGGTCAGTTAATATTTACGCTAACATTTGCCACTAAAAGACATCTCAAGCATGCAGTCCTTCGAATTCTCTCCTCGAACGTCGTGTAGCTCACTCGCTACCTACCCTTCGTATGCGGAGTGTGATACTCCAATAACTGGTACGGGTTCTCTGAAATCCAATACCCGCAATTTGAGTTGTAATTGAGCAGTAATGACCTGACAACTTCTGAAAACAGATGACGATATGTCTAGCTATAGCCACAAATTTCCCGACTATTTGTACGAAACTATATCAAGCCCTCTTCCTACCTACACAACGTCACCCAGGGGAAAAGGAGATCTAGACCCCAGTTTATTGTTTGAGAGGATCAACTCCCCTTCTACCAGACCTTACGCAATATATGCAAAATCATCTTACAATAATGAAGATGAAGTTTTGGGATCAAATCCGCCTCAAGCTCCAAATGCCCTTCCTTCCTACACAACATCTCGTGGGAACTACCCACCCCACAAGAGAACGAACTCCGTTCCGCTTCGCACAGCGTCACCTCTAGACCGCAGAGATCACGATTCAAATCCACCTCAAGCGCCAACGAGCCCCACTTCTACCTACCCACCGTTACCCAGGCGGAAGGGATATCTAGACAGGTTCGATCCTAGTTCATCGTCTGGGAGGATTAACTCCCCTTCTTCCGGGCCTTGCACAGGGCCATCTCCAAAAAATGAAGATCGAAATTCAGGTCCACCTCCAGAGCCAACAAGCCTTCTTCCTAGCTACACAACATCATTTCAGCGGAACTTCCCATGCCCACCCTACGAGAGAGCAAGGTCCGCCCCGATCACCACAGCGTCACCTCTTGAGCGCAAAGATAAAAATTCAAATTCACCTTTAGAGCCAACAAACCGTCTTCCGAACTACACAACATCTCGAGGGAACAGAGATATACGCCCCAGACCACTCCATGCGGAAACCCTCCCGGCCTATGCGATGTCATCTCCAAATGATGGAGACCAGAATTTACACCCGCCTCAAGTGTCAACAAGCCCCCCTTCTCATAACACAACTTCATGGACGCTATGGAATAGAACGTGAGCGAATCCACACTGAACATAAGCAAGCTCCCTCCCTGCTTCAACCAGCACTCCTCCAAGCTCCCCGTTGCCTCGATCGACTTGCAGATTTTTAGGTTCATCTTGCGCTTAATGAGATTCCTTTTCTGTCAGCTCGCCCTTGCGTAGAGATTGGTCTAGCAGGTGAAAGATAGTACCTGGATTTTCCTCGCCCGAATGTCACTAGGCTGGGATGGTGGAGGTTCATGATGGTGGTCCCGCAAATCGGTACATCAATCAATATATGTATAACATGGGCGTATGGCGATTCTCGTGCCAAAATTCAGTGGCTTGCATGCAGCTAGTTAACGTGGCTTCTTATCTCATGATGTACCTGCCATTCGTTGGTTTTAGTCTCAAGATGTGCCAAGTGTGAATCGCTTTGAATACACATATATTCGGATGTGTAGTGTTCAATCCTGGATGCTCCGAGCCCGTGCGATCAGAACACACGCGTACGCACCCATCGATTAAATATTCACTGAATAGGATTTTGATTACCTCAATTTTCAGGCTCTGTTGACTCGGCCACCCAAAAGACTAGGAATTGCCGTTAGAACGTTATAATTACAACCGGCATGCGCTTTTCAGATAATCGGGAATCTGCAATTCTTACAGACATCGTAATAAACGAAACTACAAGATTCAATCGAGTAACACCCCCTGACCAGCGCTATCAATTTGAACAAGTGTGACGGTGGATCTTTATCTCATATATATACAGTCCGTCGCTGATTGTGTATATATCACAATCTTTGCTCTAAAGCACCCCTCCCCCCACCCCACACCAACGACCTCCTTCAGTGATCATCCAACTCCAAGGATACCGGTACCATCACTCTTGACCGAGAATAGCGGCATCAATGAGCCTATGATAACTACAGAGCTAGAGCCCTACTGGTGACAACCCTCCTACCCGAAAACACCGTTCACTGACTATCTCCGATCACAACGTCACAAGCTCTTGTTCCTGAACAACCGATCCCCACTTCGATACGGAGGGGAACACCACCGCCCGGGCAGCAGTCGAGGACCACAGGCCGAGACTGCCAAACGTCCAGTCCGAAGAAATTAATCCCATTATTCGAGCGCCATGTTCGAAAAGCGTACCAAGATGTTCGTCACGCTCGGCGATGCGATTAGTGTATGTGTGGGGTTGTAGGTAGGTTTTTAGCCAGGCGAGATTTGTTCTTTTTACTTACTTACGCGTCAGTGAGAGTTTGCTCAATACTTGAGAATAGGGAAAAGAAACAGTGTGCCCTACCGGCATCATCTCTGGTCGTGATATATTCAATAATCTCACGAGCAACCACACGACGGACACCTATAACCCGCAATGATGGTGTATCAACTACTTGCCGGCCATTTTCGTTATCCGTAACTTCCACGTTGTGGTAGAAATTACCGGCATGGAACTGGATCAGTGTGTTGAGAGTGGAGATTTCGCGCAAGATGGTTCTGTCGTCTGGGGGTGGTCTTGTGTAATAAACCATGTTTGTGAAGAAGACAGGTTGCGATGGTTGAATGAGTGTGTCTTGCAGAACGGAGGCGAGAAGAAATTTCAAATGATTGGGAGGGTGGTCGATCTGACTCGATCATGCATGCGGAACGACGTGGACCAATCTGGACTACGCCGCAAACACCCGTTCCCACCCCAACCAACCTCACGGGCGCTACAGTGCTGTTGCAATTTGGTGACGTACCCCCACATGCACAGTTGCTATCAGCGGCGCGAAACTCACTTTATAGCTCTCCCGTAGGAATGTATAAAGCGTGTAAGGATCATCATCTAGCGACAACAAGTTGGCAGACATCAAAAAATGGGAGAATCGCTGCAGTTGATTATCGGGATTGATGTGGGCCTGACCTGCACAGGTACCATGATCGGCCTTTGCTACCACTTCTGCTGACTAACACATACATTCCGCTATAGGAGTTGCATATTGGGACAGCCTCGACAAAAAGATAACTGTCATCAACGAATGGCCCGAAGGCAAACCCACAACTTCGAGCACCGAGCGCACCAACACGGTCCAAAGTGACGAGCAGACTAAAGGCAATAGTAAAGTTGTCACCGAGGCCTCTAATGAAGGCAAACCCACAACGAGCGCGGAGCGCACCAATAACAATAAAGTTGTCACCGAGACCTCGAACGAAGGCAAATCCACAACCGCAAGCATCGAGCATACCACGTTCCAAAATGGCGAGCAGACTAAAGGCAGCAGTAAAGTTGTCACCGAGGTCTCGAATGAAGGCAAACCCACGACTCCAAGCCGTACCAACACGCTCCAGAGTAACGAGCAGACTAAAGGCAACAATGAGGTTACCACCAACGCCACCACCAACGCCAAACCCCCTAGACAAGGATATTGCAATGAACACAAGGTAGCCACAGCCATTGCCTACCCGACTAGTGGGCCGCCGTTGTGGGGATTTCCGGGCAAATATGCGGAGAGCGGTACCGATGTGAAGGAATATTTCAAGCTGTACTTGGACGACATTATTCGGCAGCAACGCCCTGGATCAACACTTAAGGGTGTGCAGAATTCGTACGCGGATTTTCTGAGCGCTCTGCGTGAATATTTGGAGAGTGAGTTGGAAAACAAATATAAGTCCGAAAAATACGAACGGCCGGACCTTTGGAAGTCAGCAGAGTTGAAGTATATATTCAGCATACCAACTGTGTGGCTGGACTTACCTTGGGTTATCGAGCGCTTTAAGGAATCTATCGGGCGGTCTGGGTTTGGATCGAACGACAAAGTTAAACGCAGTTGGGAAATTGGGTTGAATGAAGCCGCAGCTGCATGCGTCTGGTTTCTCGACTACGACAGCAATCGCGAGCACCCCGAGGTAAGTTATCTCAGGAATGATTTTAATAACTCTCCTTAATTCTCATGCTTACGTCCCAACTAAAGCGTAATGATACTAGCGCTGTAATTGTTTGCGATGCTGGGGGCGGAACAACTGTATGCCCATAATGCCCTTCAACTAATTACCAAAAAGCTAAGTGCATTCATTTAGGATATCACAGCAATGACCGCTCAGAAAAAAGACGGCTCGGACAAAGTACATATCGACCAACTCACCCCCGTCCATGGTTCGACATCTTTTCCTCCATGATTCTTAGATTTCACACTGACAAAACCTGATATTATAGGCGAGGACATCGGCTCCGTTCGGATTGATGATGCCTTTGAGGAGCTCGTAAAGCCCCGTCTGCACAAAATTGACTATCGTCAGAGTACAACAAATACCAGCCTGTTCGAGCCGGATGCTGCAGCGCGTACTATGGCAAGGAGGAGCTTTCAAGACCTCAAACATCAATTCGGGAAAGAAAATTTTGATCTGGGGTCCTATCCAATCCCCGTGCCTGGTCTACCATCATCTTTCAACGATAGAGAAGCTGGGATTAAGAATGGAGCAATGACATTCACTCAGTGAGTATATGTCAGGAGGTACTGATGATTTATTTCTGATCGTTGAGCAGGGAAGAGATTAAAAAATTATTCGACAAACAAGTTCGCAGAATGTTAAAACTTCTCGATGCGCAAATCGAGGGCCTGACAATCAACCATAAACATATGCAAGTAGTAAGATGTTACTTTTCTTCTTATAACCAGCAAGAGTTAACTCTTCCCCAACAGTCTGCCCTCTATCTTTGTGGCGGTCTTGGTTCGTCCGAATATGTCAAGAAGTGCGTTGAAGAACACTACAAGACGGATCCGGAATCCGGAAGACGCCGTTATTCTAACATCCGCGAGATGAAGATCTTGGGTGCTCCAACGATAGAACCCAGTGAAGCGTATTCTCATCACCACCACCCTTCGATTTCCACGCTAACATCTTCAACAGTCAACTTGCCGTTTGTAATGGTCTCGTTAAGGGCCATGTTGAGCATTTTTCGGACAAGCCCGAGGATGGCAGACCGGATGACAGACCTGTGCTCAGGTGTTGTCTCGATTGGGGTGTTGTGCATAATGAACGTTACAATAAAGAAAAACACAAAGGACAGACTACAAGGGAGATAGATGGAGAAAACTATGCAATCGATCGAATTGATTGGTTCATCCACAGAGGCGATCGGATCGAGGATAAGGATTACATTCACAGATTTTCTCGCACATATACCGGTGGAGAGCCCAACCGGACGTGGAAGGATACGGTTGTTATTGCGAAGTGTCCACTCGGTTTTAAACCCCCAACTTCTCTATGGCCAGACGGAAAAGCAAATGTCGCAAGTGCAACAATCGCATGCATCGTTGAATCAACATTGCCGCCTATAACAAAGGAGATGAAAGATGTAAAGATACGCAGGCCTTGGTACAAACCATGGGGGCCAGGCAATATCACAATTTTCTATGAGATCAGGCTTATCTTTGAACTTTCGGACACGCTCGTCGAAGTTTGGTTCGAGGGTGAGAAGAGAGGCTCGGGAGTGGTTGAGTGGACGGGTGAGACGCCAGAACAGGATATGGAAAGACGCGGACAATCAATGCGGCCACGAAATGAGGGCAAGGTTACAAAGGCAGAGGGGCCGAAAAGGCAGGCGAATTCGAAATCGTGGAGTTTTCTTCCTGGTTCTCGCTCGAGCTCGTGACGTTCTATAGTTCGAATTTGTTCCTTACAAGTACTTAAGTCTTTGCAATATACTGGTGCGCATTTTTGTAACTTTTCGGGTTCGCCAATTAAAAATGGCATAAACCAATTGTTCTCAGTTTATCGGGATGCGTTGATATCACCATCCTTGCAAATTTGAGTCGTATGTATCTTCATCATGAAATCGATTCGTTAAGGCTCACCAACTCGGCCGTTGGATGGAAATGCAATGAGGAGAGGAACGCAAGGTTGTTGTGCGTGTGACCATCGCAAACGAATATTTTTGTGGATGTGTTTCAAGGCATAAACTAATGGACTAGTCCTTCGAATTCGCTCTTACGCGTCTGAAACATATCGATTTCGGATAACACCCTTCAAGTTGAGCACTACGTATACCCTAGAAGCACAATAACCCAAAAATACAATACGCCAGAAGCACAATGCCCTTTTGCTAGAAGCACAATACCCCGCACTCAATACAACACTATGCATGCAGCTGAGCGAATTTCATATCGTTCCAACTGTAGTGCTGCCTGAATTCTCTGCTTTGCCACACAATTTCCCACTAGCAGAACATAAAAAGACTATCGAACCAAACTCAAGGGTCACTTTAAGGTTGTGGCAAGACTAGCCAAGTTTTGGTTTGACAGGTTCTACCTGAAAACCATCGAGATTGTGATATCGATCTTCTGCACAAAAAATGTTTCAGTAATTTGCCTCTCGCGGCGATCAAGCTTGCAGGTTCAACAGCAACTGAATGCAACTCCGAGCTGCTGAATTCATGAAACCTTGACGAATAAGAGTAATGTATTCCTAATCGTAGCCTTATCGGGTCCGGAATCAATCTTTGGATCCCTCCCCGGACAAAATGTAGCAAGGATCAGATTTGTTGAGGGGTAGGATTATTGATTCTGTGTTTGCTGTTTCCCTCTGTTCTCACTCACTCACTTCGTCCTCGCCCAGAAGATTTATAAGTACCTTCGTGCTGCGGTTCTCAACACCATTCGGTGTCATGGCGCATGTACATATATATGCATGCATGCATGCGCACTCGGTGCTGAATATGCAATTTGTCTCGTCTAGTTTCCGACGTAAATACTGAAGGGGCTATTTTCATGACCTTCTCTTCCTCTTTCAATACGCATCTTCCTCGGTTTATGGAACTTCAATTTCCTCATCTTATAATGGTGAACAGTTGACGTCTCGTATTAGTGGTTAGGGTTTTCCCCATCCTCCACGTGACAAATCCTACGCCACGTCGTCATCCCGCCAAGCCACACCTACAATGCGGCTACAAACAAGCCTTCCACCTCCACCTCGACATCACCACTACCGCAACAATGAGCACCCCCGCCGAGCCCCCCCTCGCATCCCTAAGCCTAACCCACGTCTACTACGTACTCTCCCCCCCCTCTCCCCTCCCTCTTTTCCGCTAACTCCTCATAGAACCCCACCGACCCCCTCTCCCTCCTCTGCGCCTGGCTCGCCCTCCTCCCACAAGCCCTAATGATCGTCTACGTCACGACGCTCTTCTGCACGCGCGAGCTCGAATGCATCCTGATGCTCTCCGGGCAGCTATTTTGCGAAGCCATAAACTTCGCGCTAAAACGCGCTGTGCGTGAGGAGCGGCCAAAACGTGTCTCCCCCCTCCCCCCCTGTGGCTGGCGGGTTGCTAATGTTTGGAAAGGGATACATGGAAAGGGCTACGGGATGCCGTCATCGCACGCGCAGTTCAGCGCGTTTTTCTTTTTGTATCTGGGGTTGCTGTTGGTGAGACGGGGACTGGGGGGGAAGGAGATGCAGAGGTGGAAGAGGAAGGGGTATATGGCTGCTGCCGGGGTGGGAAGTGTCGCGGTGGCAATGAGTAGGGTGTATTTGAATTATCATACGGTACGGCAGGTGGTGGTGGGGTATATGGCGGGGTTGGTGTGTGCGGTGGCGTGGTATGCGGTTACGGCGTGGGGGAGGGAGAAGGTGGTGATGGGATGGGCGGGGAGGGAGTGGGCGTTGTGGGCGGGGCAGGTGTTGTGGGTTAGGGATAGGTGTTTGAGGGAGGATTTGGTGGTGGAGGGGTGGAGAAGGGGGAAGAAGGAGAAGGAGTAGGTGGTGGAAGGGGGGGAAGTGCATTGCTGGGTGTCGGGTTTTCGTTATATCCATTTGAGCCAGGCGTTGAGGTAGATGGGGAGTTAGTCGGATCGAGATATGTCGTGGGTATTTCTCTGCGATCGGGGGTCTGCATCCAGCCTTGGTTCATTCTCCATGTGCGATGCTCAATGTACAACCCCAATCCAATTACTCTATTGGAAGCAAACAAATACTCTAGATATCATCCCGTGTTGAACCATACCCAAAAACGCCCCTCCGACTTTTCCATATATATAACTACTTTCTTTCCGCCGCAAACTGACGAATCCACCTTGCTAACTTCTCGGCCGCCTCCCTCGGTATCGAGTTATAATTTGAGATTCTGATTCCACCCACGCTCCTATGTCCCTTCAACCCCATCAATCCCAGCGACTCTGCTCCCTTCAAGAAAGCCTTCTCCACGTCTTCCCCACCCTCGATCTTGAAACAGATGTTCATTCTCGACCTGACCTCCTTGTCCGGAACAACCTTGTAGATCCCCGCCTCATCGAGCGCACTGTACAAAACCTGCGCCTTCTCGCCTGCAACCTTCTCCTGTGCCTCGAGGCCACCACGCGAGAGGATACCATTCATCACTTCCCGGCAGATATAAACCTCCAAGATTGGAAGCGTATTATACAACGACGATGCAGAAGCGAGTGTGGGGTAGTGGCACATAACCGGTGGAATCGGCAAGCCAAGTTTCCGCAGCGTATCGGCGGAAGGTTGTGACTTCAGAATATCTGTACGGACCACTACCAGCGTCACTCCCGCCCCACCAACATTCTTTTGCGCACCCGCGAAGAGGACGGCGTATTTTGTGACGTCGACACGGCGGGAAAGGATGTTAGAGCTCATATCGCAGGCGACGAGCCGGCCCTCCAGCGCTGCAGGAAACGAAGGAAATTCAACACCGTCTACGGTTTCGTTGTCGCAGTAGTATGAGTAGATGCTGTCACCCTTTGGCGCTAGGCTCCATGTCTCCTCTGCTGGGATGGCACCGAATTTCTTGGTCGCGGCGCGTGAGTCGGTGGCGATGTTTACCAGGTCGTCGCCAAGGAGTCGTTTCGCTTCTTCAGAGGCTTTCTTGGACCAGTTCCCTGTGACTAGGTACTCCGCCTTTGCTGTTGTGAGGGCCTTCTTCACGGCTTCGAGATCCCCGTTGTTGACGTCAAGGGTTTTCTGCACCCAGTATCCGAGGAGGTTGTAGAGAGCGGCTGAGAACTGGGTTGTACCCCCGCCTTGTGTCCAGAATGCGGTGTAGGAACCATCGTTTGGGACGGAGAGAAGAGCTTCGAGGTTTGAGCAGGCGGAGTTAACGATTGCGGTTGAGGAGGCGGAACGGTGCGATTGCTCAATTAGACCGATGCCGGTGTTTTCGTGGTTAAGGATGGCGGCGGAGGCGGATTCAAGCACGGAGTGAGGGAGCGCGGCGGGGCCGGCGCCGAAGAAGTAGACGTTTTCTCGGGAGGGCATTATTGGCGGAGGGATGGATGATTCGTGAGGGGAGCTGGAGGAAGTTATATCAGAGAGCGTGTGACTCACTGGCAGTCAATTGAATCGACTGCACCTTGAATATAAGAGATTGCGGTGTTGATGGCGAGGGGGAGAGTGAGTCAAGAAAGAAAATGTTAGGACCCCGCACTTATCCATCTCATCTTATCGCGAGCACGCTATCCCCGCTAGCTCTGTCTGCACGTGACCTCCCCTTCCCCAGGATTTTCTTCAGCCGCACAATCCGCTTGCATTACCAACACACACGACTACAAAAACCCACAAACTCCTCCTCCAAATCGCCAATTGACCGTTCTCTTCCCAAACGGTCATCATGGCTTTGGTGCGACTCAGTTCTCGTGTGGTGTAGTACCATCTTTATTGCTGACGGCATGATCAGGCACGTCTCTCCTCCTCCCGGCTGCTGCACCTCCGCCAACCTCGGATCCAGAGCTTCTTCCAGCCCCCTACCTCGTTCCGCCTCGTCCGCTCCCTCGCTACCGTCATAACCGACTCCGGTCCCCGCCAAAACCTCACTGAAAAGATCGTGCAGCGGTTCTCGAAAGACCTTCCTGCAGGCAAGTTCGTGCGCTCGGGCGACTATGTCTCAATCCAACCACACAAATGCATGACCCACGACAACTCATGGCCAGTGGCAACAAAGTTCTTTTCGATCGGTGCGACAAAGGTCGACAACACCGAGCAGATTGTGCTCACCCTCGACCACGACGTGCAGAATAAGTCCGAGGCGAACCTGAGGAAATACAAAAATATCGAAGAGTTTGCGAAGCAGCAGGGAATCGTGTTTTACCCCGCTGGAAGAGGCATTGGTCATCAGATTATGGTTGAGGAGGGCTATGCGTGGCCTGGAACACTTACCGTTGCCAGTGACTCGCACTCGAATATGTACGGTGGGATCTCGTGCTTGGGTACACCGGTGGTTCGGACGGATGCGGCGAGTATTTGGGCTACGGGGAGAACGTGGTGGCAGATTCCTCCGGTGGCTCGAGTGGAGCTGAAGGGTGTGCTACCGAAGGGTGTTTCGGGGAAGGACGTGATTGTTTCGCTGTGTGGGCTGTTCAACAACGACGATGTCCTCAACCATGCCATTGAGTTTACCGGTTCGGAGGAAACAATGCAGTCCCTCAAGATCGACGACCGGTTGGCAATCGCAAACATGACTACGGAGTGGGGTGCGCTGAGCGGTCTCTTCCCCATGGACAGTGTCCTCAAAGCGTGGATGGAGCAGAAGGCTTCCGAGCACGAAAGCAGACTATCATCCACCCACCCCCGTCTCAACAAGGACCGCATCGAGGAACTCTTCTCCCTCAACGCAATCAAAGCACACCCAGAAGCAACCTACGCAAAAAACCTAACCCTCGACCTCTCCTCCCTCTCCCCCTTCGTCGCCGGCCCGAACAGCGTCAAGGTCGCCACTCCCCTTCCAGAACTTGAGCAGCAAAACATCGCCATCCAGAAGGCATACCTCGTTTCCTGCACCAACTCTCGTGCCTCCGACATCGGCGCTGCAGCGTCCGTATTCCGTTCTCAAGGCGCAGACGCAAAAGTTGCCCCCGGCGTCGAATTCTACATCGCCGCTGCCTCGTCACTAGAACAAGCCGCCGCAGAGAAAGCAGGCGATTGGCAAGTCCTTGTCAACGCGGGAGCTAAACCCCTTCCAGCTGGTTGCGGCCCCTGCATCGGTCTCGGCACTGGCCTATTAAAAGACGGCGAAGTCGGCATATCCGCCACCAACCGCAACTTCAAGGGTCGCATGGGCTCCCGCGACGCACTCGCATACCTTGCCTCCCCTGAAGTCGTCGCCGCATCCGCCATCAAGGGCGCTATCGCAGGTCCCGGAACCTACACCCCCACCACCCCCACCGTCTCCTACACCACCGCCTCCTCCACCCCATCCTCCACCCCATCACCATCCCAAGAATCCGAATCCAAAACCTCCATCCTCCCTAACTTCCCCTCCTCCATCTCCGGCGAACTCGTCTTCTGCGACGCAGACAACATCAACACAGACGGTATCTACCCAGGAAAGTACACCTACCAAGACAACGTCTCGCGGGAAACAATGGCACAAGTAGTAATGGAGAACTACGACGCCACCTTCCCCTCCATCGTCAAACCTGGTGACATCGTAATCTCAGGTTACAACTTTGGAACCGGCAGCTCACGGGAACAGGCCGCTACCGCGCTGCTGGCAAAGGGGATAAAACTAGTACTTGCTGGAAGCTTTGGGAATATTTTTTCGAGAAATTCGATAAATAATGCGTTGATGACTGTGGAGGTGCCGGAGTTGGTGACGAGGTTGAGGGAGGAGTTTAAAGGGGAGAAGGTGCTGACGAGAAGGACGGGGTGGATGGTGGAGTGGGATGTGGAGAGGAGTTATGTTAAGGTTGTGGAAAAAGGTGGGAGGACTTGGGGGATGAAGGTGGGTGAGTTGCCGCCGAATGTTCAGGAGGTCTTTGTACAGGGTGGGTTGGAGGGGTGGGTTAAGGCGCAGTTGAAGCAGTAGATTTAGAATGTGGAGGGCTAGAGGGAGAGGAGGTGATGAGGGATACCATTGATGTATGTATGTATTGCACGGTTTGATGTTGGAATGTTTACAGTGGGTCACGATAGCCGGACTTGGAATCAATGCAACTAACAACTGAATTGTCAGCTTAGTTGGCTGAACATGATGCTACAAACATTAGGATGCAGGTTCGAAACTTGCTGGTGCTGTAAACACTAAATAGCAGGTTGGAAACTTGCAGTGCTTGTGCTATAAACACCAAGGCCACGGGTTGGAAACCCGTGGTTATCCCTTTTTGCGACTAATTCTCCGTACAATAGCCAATCCTGTAGTGGTACATTTGGGTAGTCATGCTGGGTGGATTAACAACCGATCTTTCAGCGTAGCTAGCTATGGATGGTGTTGTAAACACCAGGTCCGCAGGTTCGAAACCCGCGGCGCTTGGTAGGCTTAAAACCTGCGATTGTGATAGAAACACTATAGGGAAGTGGGCTTAAAACCTCTTTTTGCGCTTCTTTGTACAGTACGTGTGTTGCATCTCCCACGTGAAATTTATCCTGGTCTCTTGTCATGATGGACCAAAATCATTGAAATACCAAGCGATCTTCCCAGTTTAAATGGTAGAAGTATGGTGCGCGAAACACCAGGATGCGGGTTCGAAACTTGTGGTGCTCCAAAACACCATTGAAGAGGCAGGCTTAAAACCTGCGTGAGGTTAACTATTGATTTTTGCGTTTCTTTGTGACGCGTGCGTGGTGTTGAAGTAGCATACTCTGGACGTGAGTTTCTCGTTGTCATAATGGGTTGAAATCATTGATGAATATTAAATCTTCTAAGCTTATATAGCTGGCCGTGGTGCGAAAAACACCAGGATGCAAGTTCGAAACTTGCAGTGCTCTAAACACTATAGAAGAGGCAGGTTCAAAATCTGCGGTTCTGGTTTTGGTGCTATAAACACCAGGGTACAGGGAACAGGTTTGAAACTTGTGGCGCTATGTATGCCTTAACAGCATGTTAGCAGTGGGCTCAAAACCTGTTGTTGCTCTTTTGTTCTTTATATGTACCCGCGCAACTGCAGCCGGGCCGTGCTTCCACCAATATTCAATTCTAAACATCGGTAGCTATACGTAGTAAATTTGCAGGGTAATGATGGCCGAAACCAAGATAATTAACATCCAACCTTCTCAACTTAGATGGTTGAAATCTGGTGCTAGAAACATTAGGCTGCGGGTTCGAAACCTGTAGCGATTGACTTATGGTATAAACACCATAATAGTCGCAGGCTCAAAACCTGTGGTTGCTTTTTACTCTTTTCTGTATAAGTCCTCCAACGTCGTTGTTTACAATAGTGGTCAGCAATGCGTTCCGTTCAATGGGCATAAATTTGCATACTAAGTAGACATAATGGGCCAAAATCAAGGCTAGCAACCACAAATCTCTCAGCTTAGCGAGCTGAACTTGGTGCTGTAAACACCAGGTTGCAGGTTCGAAACTTGTAGTGGTATAAACACCAAGCTGAAAACTTGAAGTACTTGATTGGTGCTATAAACATCTCAGTAGCAGTGGACTTAAAACCTGCAGTTGCTCTTTTGCTGGTACCAATCGAAAGCTTAAGTCGACGGTTCCGGATCCCCGAGTTCCAGGGTTTTAAGGTTTTAGGGTCCAGGTCTAGGGCGATGAAACTAGGCTTCAAGTAGTCGGAAACCACTTGCCGACTTTAGAAGAAATCACTCGCGCGTTTGCAGTTATTCTCACTTCTGAGTATTAGAGCGTCGGACGCACAACTATATTGTCAGGCCAGCTGGCTACGGGCAAAGGAATATTTTCATCTCTCTGCACGGCCCATTCTGGTATATTCCAAATCACATTAATACGTCACCCAGATGGACGTACGCGTCCGGACAGGAATCCTGTCAATTCGAAAGTTACTACTACTGCCCGTATCTAATCCAATCCACCTACGCCTCAACAACTTCGACCGTCACTGCAGATGGATCACTCTAGTGGGCTCGCTCATCCCTCCAACACGGGCTTTTACATTCAGTCATATACAAGCCAATGCAGAACGGAAACGGGCACCGAAAGAAAAACCGAAACGAAGTAGTAAACGAAGCATAAACAAGGTTGCCGCCTCGGAGGAGTGGAGGCCACCGCTGTGGCCGCCACTCCGCCTGGACTCTCCCGTTCTAGGCCGGACGCCCGTTACTGGGTGTAGAGTCGAAAACAAAGAACTTAAAAAAAAAAAACACAATATATGCTATGGTGCGGGTGGGTGGGTTGATGCTGAAGCCGCTGCTTGCCCAACCTCTGCCACTCCGCTCCTCCTCCTATATACTCCTTTCCTCGCTCCAAACTTCCTCCCGCTCTAGCTCCAATCCAAACTCAAACTTAAGCTCAAACTCAAACTCAAGGTTTACCTTTGGCCGCCGCCGGCCATCCGTCTGGCCCTGCCCACCCATTCGCTTCCACTAGCCCTCAGTCAAGCTGAACCATCTGTTGTGAATCTTCTTGCGCCGGCGGCAATCCAAACTCCCGAACTGCTGGAGAATACTCCTCGCAAGATATCATTCCCTCAGGTCCACCGTAAAAGCGTGCTCGCAAATGGTGCTCTTCACTTTTACATCCAATGCCTTTCGAACGGCAGGTATTGCAAATGTCGAAGCAGCCCAACGGTTGGCAGTTATGGCTACTACAAAGGCAGCAATCTGGTATTGCCACGATCGACGTTAGCAAAGGTAGAGCTCTGAAGCAGCTAGCTTCCAGTTGGGTAAGATCATACGATAGAAAACTAAATCATTCTGCCGCTGTTCACATCTGCTACAGCTCCACCATATCCAAAAGTTATTCTTTTTATAAGAGTAGAGTGGACAAACGGCTTCTGGCTTGGGGTTTTCTGCGGCTGGCGAAAGCAAAACCCGAATCTCAGGCCAGTGGGCAACATCGCAAGGCAATCGTCCAAACTTGTCGGGAAGGTTGGGATCGCAACCATGGTCCAGCAGAAGTTTTACTTTCTCGGCGGATCCCGATGCCGCCGCTTGAAATAGCGGAGAACATCCATTTTGATCCACCTTCGTCACGTTGGCGCCGCCTGTCAAGAGAGTTTCTAACACCGAGGCGTCTGCGACTTTGGCTGCGTGATGCAATACTGACTTTCCGTCTGAATTGGCAGTACTGGGATCGCAACCATGGTCCAGCAGAAGTTTTACTTTTTCCACGGATCCCGATATCGATGCTACCGCCTGAAACAGTGGAGAACATCCTTCTTGGTCCACCTTCGTCACATCGGCACCTCGAGTCAAGAGCATGCCTAGAACCTCCACTCCTGCCTTTAAGACTGCTGTATGCAGAACTGAATTGGAATCAACACCTTTATCAAGCAGAAACTTGAGGATGCCTTGTTCGTTTTGCGATATCGCAGAATTAAGCAAAACAATGTTTTCGTCGTCGTTGTCTAACGTTAACTGATTGATGTCCGCACCCCACTTCACAAGGAGAGATATCATCTTTGAGGCTGTTATACCACCCTCCGCAGCAGCAATATGTAGTGGCGATTTCCCTTTTGAGTCCGTAGCAGTAAAGTCCGCCTTGGCTCTAAGAAGAGCTTCAGCCACATCAACATCTGCCTTACGAACTGCAACATGGAGTGCTGAATCTCCATTTTCTCGCCGTTTGTTGACATTAACCTCATACTCGAGCAGCATATTCACCACCTCGAGGCGGGCCGATGCAGGGCTTTCTACGGCAAGGTGCAAAGGTGTCTCCTTTCCAGGTTTTGTCACCGGGTCTTCTGACACTCCTGACTCCAGTAGTGCACGTACCAGAAGGGCATGTCCCCCCGCAGCGGCGAAATGAAGTGGTCGTTTGCTTTTTCGGCCGATTGACGGCAATTCGCGATCGGCATCAGTGGCGCTGCAAAGTAGGGCCTTTACGGATTCCAGTTTACCAACCACGCAGGCAAAGGCAAGCGGCGTAAGCCCCTCGTCGTCGAGCGGTGATATTTCAGCCCCAAAGTTGAGCAGCGTGCGGATAACATCACCATGCCCATCTATTTCAGTCAGCTAGTTGAGATCGAAGCATGAAAGTGGCGTACATACACCAAGCGGCATAGTGAAGTGGTCTAAACTGCCATGAAGTGCTAGCCAGCTCCGGGTTGGCACCTTTGTTGAGCAACTCTTGGACTATCGCTCCATGGCCGGCCTTAGCGGCCATGTGAAGAGCTGTTGTACCAAAGGTGGTCTCATCAACACTGCAGTTTCCGACATGTAGAAGCGCCTGTAACGCAGCAATGTGGCCAGATGAGGCTGCAAGTTGTAGAGCGGTGATCTGACAGCTCTCATTCCATGACCTTATAACATATAATATATTAGCCTTGACCTCCACATCAGCCTTAGCCTCTAGCAGTTCTAGCACGGTCTCTTCATAGCCCCCTTCAGCGGCAAGCATGAGCGGCGTACGCTTATCATCGGAGGTTGTGTTAACATCAGAACCAGCATCAATGAGCAGACGGGCAATCTTCGCGTGCCCAAATTTTGCCGCAGAACATAGACAGGTGTCGAGCTGCAAGCCAGTCCTATATTCCGGATCCTTCCAAAAGTCAAGTACCCATTCCACTACAGATTCGCGTCCAAATTCACAAGCCTTCTTCAACGCTAAAACACCCATTTCAAGCTCCAAACCGCCAGTCTGAAAAATGACTGCAACTGTGGCCGCATGCCCCTCCTCGACGGCCATAACGAGCGCATCCCTACGATGTTCGGGCGAGTAGGACTCAGGACTACTCTTTAGAAGTTTTTCCACTATTTCAGCGAGGCCAAGATGTGCGGCGACCTTTAATGGTGAACCAATGTTCCAGGTCGGCCCTGGGGTTGAGTCGAGAGCTCTGTCCATTCCGAGCGGCACCTTCAAGGCCCAATACACCGTCGACCACCACTTCATCGCCGTACTATTCTGCAGAAAGTCCTGCACTTGATCCAAGAGCTGGTCAGAGGATGCCTTCTGGACATGCGTTGCCCAGTGGAGGGCAGCATAGTCCAGAAATTCACAATTGGGCGAAGATCGGAATGAGTGTTGACGTAGCCGAAGCTGAGGAGCAACGCGAGTGTAGGAGCCTTGAACTTTTGAGAGATCGTCAAAGCACAGGTAGCGAAGACAGCTGGATGCGAGCCGTCCATGGATATGCCGTGAGCTTGCTTGGCTAAAGTCAAGCTCAGAGAATAGTTCCCCATGTTTAACAAGAAATTCCTTGATATCGCGATGAACGAGATGGATTTCATTGTCCTCAATTCTTAGTAACGTGCCAAACGTGCGCCACAAGTCGTCGGTTATGTTACGGCGGATGTGCTCATCAATTTGAGCTACGGAAGAACAGCCTGGGTTTGAGTCCATCGCGACAGCCACCGTAAGCTCTTCTACTGTTAGTGGCCGTGTAGAAAACACTAGCCATGGCAGCGCTCTAGTGCACCAGTCTCGATCTGCGGGTTGAATGTTGTGCAATAATTGTGCGTCCTGTGTTTGTTGGTCTATGAAAAGCTCCTTTTCGGTCTTCATGCTAGCTTCCTCGTCCAAATTAATGGCATAATATTTCTCTAAATATGAAGTAACATCTTCTGCTACACAGCTAGTGATGATGAATTTGCATGGGGTCTTAAGCTTGATTTGGTCTTGGAGCCTAACTATGTTGCCCAGCAGCTGTTTCCTTGTAGAATCGCACTCGTCGATGGCATCAACGATGCACACAAACTTCATATCAGGGAGAGTCGCAAGCATCGCACGAAATAGGCTCCACAAGTCCTCGGGTGTCCTACAGGCGCGCAATGAGACTTTCTTGTAGAGCGTGCGCACATAACTGCTCTGGAAAACCGACTGCTTCTTAAGCTTGAAAAGTAATTGGCGAAGAAAGGATAAAAGCAGATCATTGAAGGTCTTGCGGCGGCTGTCATACCGACTGAACTGGAATGAAAGTGTCGTATTTGTGCTGTTTTCGCTTGCCAGTTCGGCCAGGTGGGCCGACAATACTGATATCCCACTCCCCGGCCGACCGTAAACGTGGATAATGGAATCGGTCTTGGCCAAGATCTCTGCCGACAATTCAAGCGTTATAGGTGTGCGGGGTGCAGTGGGGATTTCGGAAACCTCGGGATATAACGTTGTTATAGTCAACCGACACTCCAGGTACTCGTATAGGCCATCTATTCAGTCGACTTGTTACTACAGCTTGTAGCCGGGAGAGTATGAATTATGCACCTTGTACAGGGGCGCCAGTAGCGGCCATAATCTTCTCACACAATGTGTTGAGCACCCCGTCGTCCTCCGCCGAGAATCGGCAAAGCCTTAGGTGGTCTGTATCCCGTTCTAACTTGCTATGACGCTCGCCAAATCGATTCATTGCTACTTGCTCGTCGGATACCTGACGATCGCATTAGAATCTGAGAGGAGCTTAAAATTATGATTGGGTAATTATAATAGGATTAACATACCACCATGCCGACAAAAGGAGTGGACTTGCGTTCGAAGATTCTGAGAATCTCGTACTGATCGACCAGATTGTAAAAACGTGCAGATGCAGCACGAACAGCACCCGGGCTTTTTTGGATGGCCGCCTTCAATATTTCTCGACGCTGGAATATAACAGGTTCTTCTTCGGTTGATGCCAGGGTGATATTGAACACTGTATCCACCCATGGACAAGAATCGACAGGAGTGCCAAAGAACACCTACAATTCACTTACAGTCAGAATCCTAAGAAACATAAGAGCACTATCCCTCATAACCTGGGCTTACCAGCAACTTCGTATGGACTGCAATATTCAGGTATATTCTCTCATTGTTTGCAACCCAGAGCAACTAAATTATAGGTCACAAAGCCGTTATTTTCGACTTCGAACTTGAATGACTCACTTCTTTGATAACCACGCCACCCAAATTATGGCCAATGAAAACAATTGGGATATTCTGCTAATCATCAGACCTCCTCAGTTTACTCTGACACTGACCTACAAACCACATCATCGGATATCCTCAAATCATGAAGCTCTCGAAGCAGGTCACGAGCGATCTTGCGAAGGCCCGCAGCATCCATAAGCCCGAGCCCTGTTCTTGGATTCGAGCGGTATCCGAATGACATTACCCGTACCCGCGCATTGGGAATGCGATTGGGGAGGATAGCAGAGAGCCACAACGCTTCATCTTTATAATTATTGGACGTCGACCAGGTTCCTTTGTAGTGGCCATTTACTCCATGGACAGCAACTATACTGTACGTATACCTCTTAGTAGATATTTCCAGCAACCACGCAAAGGGCCGTAATTACTCCACTCTAGGGCCCTGACTGTCAGTACCGGGACGGTTGGGTAAAAGCAGCTTCAGGCCGAGGTCTTCTAATGAGGTCATGCCGTTTATCCGCGTTTATTTTAGAAGAGCCGTTGAGGATAAAAAGTGGAGGATATATCGACAAATTCTTGGGCGATGGCAAGTTGCAAATGCAAACGATCGTGCAGTGAGGGGCTACAATGTGGGAGTGTGGGTTAGGGGTACGATGTATATTAAATCAATCGCGATTGCGGCAGTGGTGCTATGCTTGGAGGGCATTCCTCAACTGATGAGGTATCATGCATGACAAAGTTCGTCATCCGACCCCACAGCTTTGTCTTAGAGTACGCGGAACTGGTAACACGACTCCAGGAATCACGGCAGTGGCGGCACCAAGATAAGAATTATCGGTGAAATTCGAAATGAAGATTACTATATCTAAACTACAAGATCCAATTAGAAATGTTTGGAGGTTCTGCAGCCTCGCACATCCTATATAGTACCGTGTACCCGTGCCCAGATTTCGCGGCCTGGTCATATATGCATACGGGAATCTCGAACATGTAGTATAATTGTCCTCGGATAAAACGTAGTTTTCGAATTTTTTTTCCCAAGAGCTATCTACTCTGCTTTCTTTAACAAAACTGCATAGAAGTGGCAGTAACTCTAGATCTAGGGGTGAATATAGTCTAATAGTGAACAGTCCCTAAATAGGGATCCGGAGATCCAGTATGCAGTCAACTACGGGTTTCGCCCAGAATCTGCAATTGAACGGTGGTTTTGCACACATGTCAGGTAGCTACCTGGCTATTTCAACTTGAGTTTAGCCTATATATCGCAGTATCGCAAAAAATCACAAAACAATGTGACTGTCATCAACATCTTGTATACCAGATCGCATGAATGCACAACCACCCACTATTACGCACACTCCGGACTAACAACTGCTGTCTCTCTCTGTCTCTCCAATGGCCATGGTCTGTCCTTAGTTAGAAACACTCTATGTTCGGACGTTCATTTGCGGGAGAAACCTCACCTTCACCATGCCGATTGCGTCTAAATCGCAGGCGGACATGTTGCTGGGGTTAACGTCATGCAGCTCGGGGCCCATATTTTTGCGTTTAGACTTGGATCCAAAGTACACTGGATCCACCACGGCCTTTCCCAGAACTTCTCTGATGGTGCCGCCGATGGAATACCGCATGTCCACCTCAGCCGAGATTGTGAACTGAGCCTGGAACTTTCCGTCCGTGCGTGGACTGACCAACACAGCCGACCTAAGAAAGCTAGGGATGCCGTTCTTTGCGATTTCGTTTTCCCAAACAAGCCACCGAGCTGTATTCTGTTCACCCCCAGTTCTTCCCTCGATCCAACGCATGCCATACATCATGGTGTATTTCTTTCGATCCATCGACTTCTTCCTTTCAAACCCAGCGCCGATACCAATCGTGCTTAGGCTCAATCCGGCGCTTGCGGTCGCCTTGCTGAAGATCGTCGTTTCCAATACTTCCGTCGACGGATCCATAGCAAATGTTTCGTATGGAGCAATCTGGCAGACGGTAGGATCGTGATCACTGCCAATTTGTTGGTCATCGTTGGAAAAGCCAATCTTGATTTCCGCTTTTCGAAATCGGCGGCCTCCAGAGCGTGAGCCCAGGAAGCGAAAGTCCATGACAATCAGGGTCGCCAGGTCTCCACCAGGAGTGAGAGTTCCGTGTACGACACTAAACAAATCGGCTTGAAAGATGAGATCGGAGTCTTTTCGCTGGGCGATGTGCTTTCGCTGCATCTCCCCCTGGTTGTTTGAGCAGCGTAATGCGGAGCCTTCATTACCAGTATCGAAAAGTGGAATCGAAAACTGTGTCTCATATTCCATTGTTGCAGTTGTTGCGTTAAGGGGGGGGGGGGGGGGTATGGGAAAAAATGTCTCTGGCGTCGCCGGCGTTGTGCGCGTGGAATTTGAATCTAACACCGCTTCAGGCAATCATTCATGTGGGGTCAACCAGCTCTGTAAACTTTGTGCGGTTTGAAGATACATTTCTGCAGTTCTGACCACATTTGGTTTCGTACATATAGGTGTAACATGATATGTCGTTGTGCTTGTCTCATTGATATCGCTACGTAGCTACCTTGATCAGGGATCTGGAAGGGCGGGGTAATCCGTCCCAGGGTCGAGTGCTTTCCTAGACTGATATTGTAACTTACCAGTGCATTATCCAGTTTACAGTACAGCGTATGTCTACCCAAGTTCTCTAGCTCTCACCAAAAGAACCATCTTATATCTATGTCGACGACCACTTTCTCCTCTGGTTTCGACGCAACGAAACATGGGGAGCGCGATATTGACATCCATCGCCTTCAGCTGGTACAACTGTCTGTCATCGAAGATAATCTGCCGGCTGTGGGCAATCTTGTAGGCAAGAAGAATCCCAAGGGCAGAGATACCCTCCCACACACGCACGATGAAATGCTAACAGAGCTCAGATAACAGCAACGCTCCAGATGCTAATGGCTACAAGAACACCACACCGACTACTGAGACGTACACTGGCCCTGACATCTACGGCAAATCCAAAGGGGGTCCGATACAATTACCAACAGAGCCGGATATCGAAATACATACATCAGACACAGAGGAAGAACAACAGAAGCAACTAAAGAAGGAATCCAGGATCATTACGTACACCCAAGACCAATTTTTGGAAGAATTTGAGGATTTCGGCAAGGTAAAAATCAACAAGACCAATAAGTACTTCCAAGGCTTGGAAGAGGAAGAAATCATGGGAAAATTGGACGAATTCATCGCGGATCAAGAGGTCCCAACGAGGAACAGGCTCGGTAAGATCAACGCTTCCGGTCGGACAATCCTTCACGCCATCCTCAGGGATGCCGTACAGAAGAGATTTGAGGAGCAACTCGGGTTCCTCTTCAAGTGGTTGATGAAAGAGTACCCGGAACTCTATCAATGCAAATATACCGGCGATAACAATGAACCAAAGACTGTCTTGCATCTTGCCGCTGCTAAGGCGGAGAACCGTTATTTTGTGAGGTTTTTCGTCAAAAATTATCCCGCTGAAGCGGCAGAAATTCTCGGCTATGGCCAGAAAAAGGAAGACATTCCTAGTCTGCTCCTCCTCCAAATCATGCCATTCATTAGCGATTGCGACGATGAGAAATTCCTTAAGCTATTCAGTGGTACCGACGTAGATGCTGATGTCGAGGAGGATAAGCATACTGTGCGCATGCTCCCCCCCCACCAATTCTCATTCTTATGGATAAGAGACGCTTACTATGGTCCAGTATTGTTGCTGCAGCTGTCCGCGATTGGTTTCAACGACCCAGAAAACAAAAACTAGAACCTTAAGCAACCCGGATTTCGAGGCACCCAAACGTGTTGATACTGCTGGCTTCGCCCTGAGCAGCATCTCAGCCATAACCGACCACGAAAAAAACACAGTCTTACATCTTGCAGCACAATATGTGCCAGAGTACGATGCCAAACAAACCGAATCACAGCTGAGACTAGTTACAAAAGTCTTCTTATGGTGCCCGAAAGCCCTGGGAGAGGTAAATCACCGACACCACTCTGTTTACCAGCATCGCCTCCATGGCCTCTGTGCGCACATGAGCGATAAGAGCCCAAAGAGCCCGGAAAACAACGGCGAAGACTCCCATATATCCGATAGAATCGCAGACTTTCTGAAGGACAAGATCCTGCATCTCTTAGATCGTGACAAAACCATCAATCTACTGCGCGGTAGATATGGCGCGATTCCGGGTCCAGGTGAGAAACTGCACGTCTAATGACTAAAATGCAAATCCGCTTATGTCTTTACAGAGCGACAAACTCAGCTTGATCTTGGCGAAGCTGAAAATGCCAACGTTTCCGAGGACGCACTGATAGCGCTTCTCAAAAGCCTGGAGTTCGAGAACATCCTTCAGTACGTCCACATCCCGCGGCGTCCGTTCTCTGTCAAAGCCGATTCGGCAACTTCGGGAGATGCAAGTGACGGTAGAGCGGGTGCCAGTGCCGGTGCTGGAGCCGGGAGACAGGATTTCGGGCGCATCTTCGATCTCCTACACGAAAAGGGGGTTAAGAAGATCATCAGACTGATTGTAGACGACAATGAAGATTGTCCACATACTGATGAAATTATCGAGGGTCTCAACCGCTTCAAAATCGAGGACTGGAAATGGGAGAAGGTCGATATCTCCAGTGTTGTGCTGCGAAAGGCAGCAGAGCATGCCCAGCACGTGCGCCTATTGTCGAGCGGTAACCACTCGGTGCTACGTGACTGGTCAAGCTGCGATGGGCTTAAGGAATTAAAGCATGTGAGAAACCTCCATCCCTCCAGACTTGCCTAAGGTGTTAACGCATGTATAATACCAGCTCGAGGCAGTGCATGTCGTTATTAGTCGGCGAGTGGAATCAGAGGCAAAAACGCAATCATACAAGACCGACTTCGAGACTCGCATGGCGGCTAGTTGCCCCAAGGTCAAAACCTATGTGAAAGTCGAGACTGCTACCACTGGGACTTCCAATCCCGGCCCTACAGGTGGCCACCCAATGAAGCCGTGCGTCGCTCAGTATCTCCTCCCTTTAGTCGCATCTAACAGGTCTAGAAATAATTGGTTTGAGGACTTGAATAAGTTTCTGTCATTCTTCACCAACATTCCGCCAGCTGTGCATGCCCGAGCACCTGACGTGCGCGTAGCCATTATTGACGATGGGATCGACTCGATGCAGCCTGGATCCCAATTGTGGCAATTTATTGCGCAGGGCGAGTCTTTCTACACAGAGCGGCAGTCATTATTCACTCGCACGAACTCGTATTTTTTCTCGACCACTGGACACGGCACACTAATGGCCAACCTGGTGCACAATGTTTGCCCAAAAGCCCAGCTCTACATTGCTAGGTTGCAACAGGGTCACGGAGGCCTCCAGTTCACGGCTGAATCTGCTGTCAAGGTGAAATCAGCCACTACCAAGTTTGGGAATGGAAAGCTGACCTTGCAGGCGATACTTTGGGCAATCCAGAAGAAAGTGCATATCATCTCGATGAGCTGGACAATCCCCGACAACCCAGAAGGCACCACAGAGCTTGATCCTACCCTTCAGAAGCTCGACGACGCCATCAAGGAAGCACAAAACGCGGGGATTTTGATGTTTGGCGCTGCCAGTGACCAGGGATTGAATAGTAGCATACGCCCGCCATACCCGGCTAAATGCAAAGACGGAGGAGTGATTTGCATTGGCGCTGCCAAAGATAGCGGCCACCCGGATGAGCGTGCAGTAAGAGATGCGGAATTTTTCTTCCCAGGCAGCACACAGGGAACAAAAGAAAACCCAGAACAGATTCAGCAGCTTCTATCCAGCTACGGCAGCTCAGTAGCGACTGCACTCGCCGCTGGATTCGCTGCAATGATTATGTACTGTCTAGAAATCTCGAAACATGGCCGGTCTGAGCACGGCCCTCAATATCGCAAAAAACTGCAGGATTCCAAGATTATCAAGGAGATTTTCAAGCGTAAGGGTGGGAATGGAAAATTTATTGCGGTGTCTGGCTTCTTCCCGCCCAACAAATTCAGCTCAGACGAAGGCGGTGTATGGGACCTTAGCGGCAAGCACGAGCTCGATCAGGCTATCCATGAGATTATTAAGTAAGTTTTCCATTTCTGTATTTGCCCTGACACTCGTTAATAGCGATATACACAGGCCATATATAATTATGTGAGAAGATCTATAGATCTAGGGGTCTGAAGTGTCAGTTTGGCGCCGAGACGATGCAAACGAAAGTAGACATCGACCCTTCACAGTACTTACGCATTAGTCTGATGTTTTTATTGTTGCTGAATAGAGATTTGGGTCTGGATAGCGAAAATGAACGGCCTCATCAAACATTGTGTAGACCCGAATATCTCAAACTTGAAATCTCTATTCTACTGATATGTCTCTTCTACCTCCACCAACCGTGACCGTGTACCGTATCTACCCCACGGTAAGGTAATGCACTAAAATTTTGGTAAAGTTACTGCGTCACGGGTTTCCGTGATGACTTAGGCACTGCGATAATAGATTGCTGTGACCGATAGCAACACCGGTGTACCCAATTTGCATGGTTTCATCTAGGATGTAGGCTCTGCTTGCGGATAGAGCACGTCTGAAACTCCTCGGCCGCGGGGCCCAGCAACGATATTTCAGAATTCGACATTGCCGACATCATTATTATATTACTTGAATTTGGGAAACTCTAATGCCAGGGCAAAATTTACTATCTGGAAAATATCAATACAACAAGGCCCGGAGGCGGCTTTGCCGCCTTGGATTTTTAGGTAAGAAGGCGGCTCTGCTGCCTCGGTTTTTTTTGCAGGGATATACTCCCAGTTTTGGAACTGGCCAGGTCTGTGTGGCAACAACCTTACCCCATCAAAAATCGACAAATTTTTAAGTGAACCATTGCATTAAGTCCATGAGTATAGATCAGAGAATTTAGAGTTTGGTACGTAAAATATGCAGCTTCATATGGCGCATCTTTTGGCAGTTTCAGAGTTTTAATAGCTCTAAAACTCATTGAGTGCTGATCAAAAAGGCCTGTGTTTTGGCCAAAAATCGGTCAAATTTGAAAGCTACTCACTGAGTTTTGAAGATATCAAAAATCGGAGACCACCAAAAGATGTGTCGCATGAAGCTGCACATTGTACATACCAAACTCTAAATTCTCTGATCAATATTGGTGGATTTTGCTGGGAAAGAATGTTTTTTTTTGCAGGGATATACTGCGAACCAACCAATGAGGATGCTTCATGTGGACATTGCATGATCACATCTGTAGCTATACTAGTATAAATTAAAGTGTAAAAATACCTATCAAGCATGTCAGCTACCGTATACGGTAAGAGCAGCTACGCTAACCGCAATTGGCTGTGTGGCTCTTAAGTGAGTTAATACGGTACCTTTAGTTACACAACGCCTGCTAGGATCTCCTCAACCCCGCTCCTGCAGTTCCCATCCCTGATTCTCTGCTAGCTCCCGGCGTCAAGCACAACCCCTCCAAACCTCCCATTTAACAGATGTTTGTCACGATTCCCACAGAGATCCTTTACTGCATTGCGGACAACTTATCAACAGCAGAACTCGCCTGCCTCGCCATAGCCAACAAGCATCTCCATCATGTCCTAACGCAACCTCTCTACTCGCGAGCCAAAGACTTCCAGAAGGGCATTGAGCTTGACTGGCCATATCACGTACACTCATACGTAGGAACTTGTATGTCCTTACTCAATTCAGTTCACTTAGCTGCCTATCGGGGCTACGAGGCTGCCCTGGAGAAACTCCTCGACATTTTCCCCGTTGATACGCCTTGCTGGGACGATATAACGCCGCTTACATATGCTGTGTTGGGCGGTCACCCCGCCACAGTCAAACTTTTGCTACAGGAGGAGCGGACATAAATGCCGTCGTGGAAACCGATGAGTGTTGCTTTACTTTTACTGCTGTGTATCTAGCGGCTGCTAGTAAGTACGATATCTCGGTCGTCGAGGTACTGCTGCAGCATGGCGCCGATGCAAATTTCTACCCTACACCGACCCACTGTAATGAGGTGCGTCGATCGATACTTTGTGTTGCAGTCGATCCATTGAATGGCCGCTGGGACCCCTTGGCCCGCGTCCAGTTAGCACAAATGTTGATTGACGCGGGTTGTCCAGTGAATATGCCTGGTAAGTCCACGAGCTCGCGAGTCTCCACTGCAGCGGTCACCCGGCCTGATTTGCGTCCGGTTGGAAGAAAAAGAGCTGATTGATTTGTGCATAGCCGGCTACTCAATAGAAGACAAATGGGATGCTCCATACAGTCTACTGACCCCGCTCGAGTGTTCACTCGAGATCTACAACCACATCAGCGAAATTGATCAACCACCACCGCCTGACGCAGTCGTCCGTCCCCTTCTCGAACGTGGCGCAAACGTCGACGGATATATGCAGCGTAACCCCCTTGTATTTGCCGTCAGGCTCGGCTACGTCGAGATTGTTCGTCTTCTTGCGGCCGCCGGAGCAAACGTCAACATATACATCCCCCCGTATGAGTCATTCGGTTTTCTGCACAACTTAGCCCGGATGGTTGACTATCCTAAATGTATCCCGATGACACGCGTCTTGCTGGAGGCAGGCGCAAATCCAAATCTAACCACCGAAGCGGGTGCAACTGCGCTACATGTTGTCTCGCCAAAGCATGAGTATTGCTTGTTCCAATGGGCGAGTCGAGATGAGGTGTATTCGGAACTTATTGCGCGAAGTGGAGAAACTTTTGATAGAGCGGACGTCGAGGCACTGGATGAGGCGGGATGGCTTGTTGTTAATTCGTTGTGTGAGTTTGTGGAGATGATGTTGGAATTTGGCGCGGATTTGGACGCTGAGGATCCGACGGCGAATGGAAAGATGCCGTTGAGACGTTACTTCAGGTCCAAAGACTTGAGGATTCTGTTGGCAATTTGGAGGGAGTCAAAGGATGCATGCATCTATGAAGGCACTGATGTATACCCTGCACGCTCGGCTGGGACGAAATCGTCATATTCCAAGCCATATAATTGGGGGTACACAGCACCGTGGATAAGGCTATAAGAGACGATCGCTTTTTCCAAGTATCTAACGAAGGCATTTTTCCTTCTCATTTCTTTGCATACAAAGGCTTTCGCTACGGGCTGTACAGACTGCCAGTTTGTGATATCTTGCCTACCTACGTACACCCTATCTATAGAGAGACCGGTAGATAGTAAGGGCCTGTTCGGTTGTGCAGCTGTATATCTCGATTCTCGAAATTCAAAAATATTATTTTTATAACATATACACATGGTTGTCCGCTCGAAGCATTCTCATTGGTTGATGGTGGTACGTACCATCTTACTGTGGCAAATTACAGAATTCTCATTGGTTGGCAGATGATCTATTTTGCTTCTGATTGGTCATAAATGATTAGTAAACTGTAGCGTATTTCTTGAGTGTGGTTTTCACAACTGCTATTAATCAGTAATCTGAGCTGGCTAGATGCTGGAGACAATAGACAGGTTAGCTGAAAGCGATCTTGAAGGATTGGCTGGATGCGACTCGGATCTGGAAGGTTGGCTAGATGCGACTCGGATCTGAAAGGTTGACTGGATGCGACTCGGATCTGGAAGGCTGACCTGGTATGATAGAGATAGGCTGGCTAGATATGATCTGAACATGCTGACTCTCTAGTGATTGAACGCGATCTGGACGGTCTGGCTGAACGATATCTAGAAGGGCACAACAGGAAAAAGACCTAGTCACACCTCGGATGCCAGTATGGCTAGGGCGTATCGGAAGTTTCAGATGAAACTTCTTGAGCCTCATTGTATCCTGATACTATCCTGGTACTACAGATGTAGCATTTACATCTGGATGCACTTATAGACACAGTCTTTGTGTCCATACACACTTACAGGTGGAACATTTATTTCCAGACACAGTACACTGTACAGTCGCAGCCTTGATTCCCAGTTATAGCCTTGATTTATCAGGGCAGTCAATTGATTACTTAAAGTCATACTTGATTCACAAATTAATTGCTAACTATATACAAAAAATCATGATAGATCTTGGATGTACTTGGAGCAGCACTTGGAGTGTTAGGGGTTTTCCTTAGCAGGTGTACGAGGTACGGAGGATGTCCATGGCAATCTGCGTTCGGCCACCTGTCGTTATGACTGGTCGATGTTACACCCGCAGCTATCCCATCCTCTGAGCGACGAAGCTACGCATATCCAATACCGAGCCCAGACAAAGCGGAATGATTAACCCGTGCGAGGGCAGTGCACCTTCTCGATCGAACAGCGATAGTCACAACACTTAGCTGGCGATGACATCAGTCTCGAACACTTAGGATAGTATGCTACTACACGTCTAGGCTTCCGATAGTTAGAGACGTCATGAGTTGTCAACGCACTATCACGCCATTGCGGGGACTTTCGGGTCAGCCGTGCATGATAGTTTCGACCAGAATTACTTCACCTTATCAGCAATATGGGA
>MU122120.1:536847-712880 GCA_014904905.1 Wilcoxina mikolae CBS 423.85
CTTTGCACCCGTAAAGTAAAAACATCAAGCTCTAGCAGCAATCCACAGTCAGAACACACCAGCGGACAAGACACTAAAATATTATTGTTGTTTTTCTACTTCAAGCATATCTATTTTACAATATACTTTATGAATTTTCGAGATCTTGACTCTATTGTTCTTTACGCTCACGCCCTCTACGAACGAGCTATTACTCCAGCCGATTTTAGGTTTGCGAGTATCTTTATTTATACGTACGATATCGAGTACGAGTATTTTCACTGGTTCTACACTCGAGAACTTCCTTCCGAATATCATAACCTCCCCATCAGCGACTACGAGGTTCAATCCGACTACGACGATTCTGAGGACTATCTTCAGGATACATACGACTTCTAAGGAAGTAGGCGGCCATACTTCAGCAATAAGTATCACCGTAACAGTATAATATTTTGGACACGTCCAAAAGTGTTTATGACTACAAATTGCATAGTTTGCGACACTCCAGCCTGCTGCACAATCCGATATCTCAACCATCCAGAAGGAAGTAATATTCGACAAGGATTTTGCGCAGAACATTGTCAGGGAGGTTGCAGCGAAACTTGTGTTACGTGCAACTTTTATACACGGCTGAGGAACAGATCGCAACAAGAACAAGTGCCACGGCAGGCACCACCTCCACAAGGACAACTAGTTACAGGCCCTTTTACATTCCCCTCTCGACAACTTCATAATGGCCAGCAACAGGCGCCGATTTCTCTCCGGAGCGAACCAGTTGGCACCAGCGTCATCTGGAGTCGCGAAATCCAAGCAGCCCTCCAGGCCCTTGCCAGAATGGGTCAGGAAACTACAAGAACAATACGAGGCCTCGAGGAGGCAGTATCTCGACTCCAAGAGGGACGAAGACACGGAGATGGTCGACAGCGTGCAGGCCCAGGTCAATCATCTGGATCAGGAGTTTCAACGGTTAGTCGAGGCCTGCAACAGCGAGAAAGAAGCCATCGAGGCGGAATTCGACGACGTTCGATTAGGTTGTCAGCTCTTCAGTCGGCAAGTGGCAACCGACAAAGCCCTCGAACAACAGGCTATCGTGGGATACGAAGAACAGATTCAGATTCTCAACGCAGTGTTGAGCGAGACGAGGATGGGACTGGCAGCGCTTCAATGTCAGAATGATTATGTGGTTAAGGAAGCAACGGAGGAATTTGAAAACCTACGGAATAGAATTACGGAATGTGAAAATCAGATAAGGACACTCCAGGTTAAAATGTTGGCATGGAATGTATCAATGAAAGCACAACAGGAAAGGACGGCAAGATTGGAAAAAAGGTTTGCGGAGGAAGTACCATCTTGGATGGACCACCAGATTTTGGAGGCACAGGTTATTAAACTCCAAAAGGACCATACCGGACTAACCTCGGCCTTTGAGAAAGCCAAAGTCTCGGAGTCAATACCGGTACACCCGGACAGACGAATTCAAATTCAGCAATGGCAACAAAAGGCAGAAGAGCGTGGCAGAAGTGTTTCGCCTATTGCGGACTCAGACGTAGCAGAGGTTGTTGGCTTAAGAGGAGGATCCGGAACAGATGTTGGATTGGGAGAGGCTCCACCAATAGGAGAAGAGCAACCAGGGGCATCCAACCCACCACCACCAGCGGGCGGAGCTGGAGGAGATCCACCTCCACCAGGATCACATCATTCGGGGTCTCACCGTTCAAGGAACGGCAGCGATAGGCGTCGTCACAGAACGGAAACTCAGCAGCCAAAGGAACGCCGGGAAACGCGACTTAAGCTGTCAGATCCGGCAAAGTTTAAAGGAAGAGCTTCAGAGGATTTGGATGTGTGGTGGATGAGTATGGAAGCGTTCGTAGCGGACCAGCCACATCTCTTCACTGGCCCGGGTCTCAAGATCCAGTATGTGCGTGGACGAATGGAAGATCATGCATTGGCTTGGCACATGCAGTGGGAATCAGAAGCACATGCCGGAAAACACCCTCGCAGTTGGTCAACATACCGGGCTGCAATCAACAACCGTTTCCATAACAAACACCAACAGGAAACGGCATACAAAGCACTCACCGAACTCAGGTACGGTGGAAATGTTCAGGACATGATTACGGAGTTCGACACCCTGAACGCAAAAGCAAAAGTTTTTGGAGTAGTATATCGGACTATGCTAATGAGCAAGCTCCCCTCCGAAATCTTTAAGCATCTTACCCTTATCAATCCGGCCGATAAGACGGATGAGGAACTCCGAGAGATTATTATTAATGCCGGCAAAAATGTTGAAGTCTGGAAGGCAAATGAGAAGAATTTTGGATTTATGGGAAAGTCAAGAGTATCCGAAACATCTTCCGGACGAATCAACAAAGACAGGGGCAAGATCCAAAAGCCTAGGGGTCTTGGCTCCGGATTCCAACGTCAACGCCAACGTTTTGAGCAACGGGGCACTCAGCAAAGGTCAAAGGATAACAGGGGTTCGTCTAAACCCAATCCCTTTGTGAGTGCTGAAGGTAAGACCTTCAAACAACTGACGGACGGAATCGAAAACTCGGAGTTGGCTCGACGACGAGCAGCAAAGGAATGTCAGTGGTGTGCATGGCCCGCTGACCGAAAAGGCAACCACAACACCATGAAATGCATTCGAGACATCAAATTGTCAAAAGGAACCGCCGACTACGGCTACCCGAAAGCATACCAAAAGATGAAGGTCGGGGCATACGACCAGTTGGATGATGAGGATGATGATTATATGGTGGGAGAACCAGAGGAGGTTGAGGAAAGTTCGGACGGAGAAAAACCATCCGGTTCGGAACACGCGGATAGTGAGGAAGATTCAGATATGGCAGACAATTGGTGGGAACATCAGGATAGTTCGGATTAATGGTAAGTATTGAGATGGAAAGAACGATACAGAGATAGGCGGGAGAAAGCCTTTAGTTTTGGTTGTTACTAATATTAAGTACCGGTCGTCACCCTGAGGATTCCGGTAGGGATGAAACTGCTGGTCAGTAGTGATGCAACAAAACAACTACAATACAATCATGACACCATATGATACAAACCACCACGGACGCATTAACTTCTTCGACTTAGCAGGCACACCCTGTACCCTCTTCGAACCAGAACCTCTCAACGCATTCGCAAGTATCAACGAGATACTCAACGAACCAGAAGAACCACTCGAGGCCTATTTCTGGGATCAACCTGATTCTCCATACCCTTGGAACCTATATTGGACAGAGGCAGCCCGACACGGAGGGGGCCTAGCCATTGACGATCCTGTGTTCGGAGACTCCTGGACCAAATACAAGGGTATGCACGTTAGTTGTGAGGAGTGGTACACTTGCTATTGCGAGCACAACTGCGGAGGTACTCACACAACAATTGGAAGAGCACTTGGCGCCCTACCCACAATCTACGAAGTTGAAGATCATTATCCAGAGGAGGACTTCACAAACGGCGAACCAGCAACGTTCGAAGAACTCCTTAACAAAGAACCCAATTACAAGTGGTAGAACGATACTACCCTCAACGACGCGTTGTGGCTGAGCCATTGTCGAAAGGATGGCTACTAAACGAAAACGCTCACCCTCAGAAGAGGAACCTTCAACCAAACGCCAAAATGTTTCAGACGATTTTGTTTACTATGAAACAAAACATGTACATAAGATTCCCAAAACCAGAATCGGCAAACGACCCATATACCGGTTCTTTGTGGACCACATGGACAGCGGAGGAAAGATACAGCAGTTTCCGGTCCGAGCCATGCTGGATTTGGGATCGACATCTTTTACCATGTCACCTCAGTGTGCCAAGGTATTTAAGATTCCGGTAGTTAGGCGTTCCAAGGGAATGAAAGCAAAGGATTTTAGCGGTAAGTCAACACAACTCCCTGGATTATATACAGTACCGCTAGGATTAGCTTTTGGTAACCATCGCACACTCGAGACGTTCGAGATCGTGCCGATGCATGCTGACTACGACGTTCTCATACCTGCTTGGTATTTGAAACAACATAAGGCGCAGGGAGCAACATACGGATGTTTACACTTCACCGAGTGTGAACAAAAATGTTACAATCACGGACATCTCCACACCAATTGGGAGATTACGTATGACGATCGAATCGCAACTCGAACCGACGCCATAAATATCGGTGCCTTATGCTTTGCAGCAACAAGCATATTGGCAGAAACACTCCCTCAACAGTATCATAAGTGGATATTACTGTTCGATCCTCACGAAGCTGAAAAGCTACCCTCTCACGGCTCGCACGACCATCAGATTAACCTGAAAGTACCCGACGATCAGGTTAAAGTCGGACCAATATACCAACTCTCGCGTGAAGAAGAACGGTTGCTCAAGGAATACATCGATAAGATGATAAGAGAAGGAAAAATAAAACCGTCCATGGGACAAGCAGGATCACCCATCCTCTTTGTGCCCAAACCAAATGGACGAGGCCTGCGTCTTTGTGTCGACTATCGGAGACTTAATGATTTGACAATCAAAGACAAGACGGCTCTACCTTTGATGGATGAATTGCAAAGCAGGATGACAGGAGCAACTTGGATAACGAAGTTGGATATGAAATCGGGATATCATTTGGTTCGAATGGCCAAAGGACATGAATGGAAAACGGCGTTCAGAACAAAGTTCGGATCATACGAATACACGGTCATGCCATTCGGCCTCACCAACGCACCAGCTACTTTTCAACGATGGATGAACGGCATCCTCCAGCCATTTTTAGGAGGACTTAACGACATTACTGTGGTCTATATCGACGACGTCCTTATCGCAACCAAGGGAACACGAGAAGAGCACCACGAATATGTAGGCAAGATACTACAAGTCCTACAAGATAACAACCTCGTGGTGGAGATCGACAAATGTGAATTCAATAAACAAGAGGTCGAATTCCTCGGATTTCTAGTCAGTGGCGAAGGACTAAAAATGGCACCAAGTTGGAGCGAGGCAATAACAAAGTGGCCAATGCCCAATAACCAAAAAGAAGTTCAGGTTATTATAGGCTTATGGAATTTTTATCGACGATTCATCAAGGGATTCGCCGGTATCGTCGCACCTATTACGGACACCCTTAAAGGCGACGGAAAGAACTTCCAGTTCGGAGATGCAGCCAAAGCAGCTTATTATAAGATTTGCATCTTGTTTGCGGCGGAAAACACACCAATACTTCGACATTACGACGAAGATAGACCAGCCATGGTTGAAACGGATGCATCAGATTTTGCTATGGGGGCAGTCATGTTACAAAAGTTTGATGACGGCAAAATACATCCGGTTGCCTTCATCTCAAAGAAGTTTTCGCCAGCCGAACTCAATTACCAGATATACGATAAAGAAATGCTCGCCATCGTATATGCATTTAAAACGTGGAGATGTTATCTCCAAGGAGCAATACATACAACAACAGTCTTTTCCGATCATATGAACCTCCAATACTTCAAAGAAACGCAACAGCTCAATCGAAGACAAGCACGATGGGCAGAAGTATTGCAAGAATACAATTTTAAGATTGTTTATCGAAAAGGAGCGGCTAACGGAAAAGCCGATGCGTTATCAAGGCGCCCAGAGTTCGCCCTAAAAGAGGGGGGTACAACTTCGGCAACCTTGTTAGGACCAGATCATTGGCTGGAAGTTGGAGCGATGGATTTGGACAATGAAGACTGGGAGGAAATTAGTTTGGCAGGAATTACGATTAGTCAGTTGACAGAGACAGTGAAGGAGAAGTTTAAAAAGGAAATTAGTCAAGACGAGGAATATCAAGGGATATTACGGAAGGTTCAGGAAAAGAATCAGAATGTTGATTCAAGATTTGGAATAGACAGAGAAGGAATGTTGTGTTGGAAAGGAAGGTTATATGTACCAGACGGATTTCGGAGGGAGGTACTTCACCAGGAACACGACTCACGCATCGCTGGACACTTCGGTCGCGAACGCACCTTGGAACTTATCACGAGGAATTTTTACTGGCCTAAACTCGAAGACGACGTACGGGAATACTGCAACAGATGCGACTCATGTCAACGAACAAAAACACCTCGACACGCAAAGCATGGGCTACTACACCCACTCGAACTACCATCCTCACCATGGACTTACATATCAGTCGATTTCATCACCGACTTACCGGAATCCAACGGAAACAAAAACATTATGGTAGTGGTCGACAGGTTCACCAAGATGGCACATTTTATTCCCACGGATAAACGAGAATCGTCCACAGTCGCAAGATTATTTCTCAATAATGTCTGGAAGTATCACGGCATGCCTCTCGATATAGTGTCGGACCGCGACGCAGTTTTTACCGGCCATTTTCTTGCAGACTTATATCAGTTTCTCGGCATCAAACGATCAATGTCCACGGCCTTTCACCCTCAGACGGATGGACAAACTGAACACATCAATCAGACCATCGAACACTATCTGCATACATATTGCAACTACGAACAGTCTAACTGGAGTGAAATGTTACCCATGGCTGAATACGCATACAACAATTCGAAACATGCGTCAACGAAGATTACGCCCTTCTACGCCAACTATGGTTATGAAGCACGTACGAATTGGCCAATGGAGGTTCAGTTTCGCAATCCTGGTTCAGAACTATACGCACATTATATGGTTGAAGTTTGTCGCCGTCTAGAGACACAGCTTGAGGCAACTAAGGAAAAGATGGGCCAGTACTATGATCGCAAACGACGCCCAGCTCCTCAGTACAAAATCGGGGATTTGGTTATGCTTAACGGAAGCAACATTCGGACGAAACGACAGTGTCGGAAGCTCGACGACAAGATGTACGGACCATTTAAAGTCATCAAGGTTGGAGGCAACAAACGATGGTGTCGACTTGAACTTCCCACTACGTGGAAAATCCACCCTGCCTTTAATGTTGCTTTGCTCGAACCTTATCGGGGTGATCCCTCAGAGAGGGAGGTACCTCCAATTGAGGCTGATGATGGCGGCTGGACACCTGAGTCAATTGTCGCTAGCGGACCAACAGATAATGATCACCGAAAGCATGTTTTCCTAGTTAAGTGGTCTGGGTATTCTCACGACGAAAATACTTGGGAATCATGGGAACATCTTAACGATATCGCCCCCGAACTTATTACCCAATACTACACCAAGAATCCAGTAATGGAGAAGGATTCTCGATGGAAAATTCAAGGAAGGAAATCAATAATACGAAAGAGAAGGAAATTATAAATTTCATTTGTTAAACTTATACCGCCCTGAGTTAGGCGGAGGTCATTATTATAAGAGAATATTTATTTTTATTTTGATACCCATAGTTATTTTTATTATGACACGCTGTCTGAGTGGTATCTATTGTTTGAACACTTTTTATGATGGAGATTCTGTTGAGGTCACCAGAGCTAGAGAGGGAGGTACTGTTAGGGGTTTTCCTTAGCAGGTGTACGAGGTATGGAGGATGTCCATGGCAATCTGCGTTCGGCCACCTGACGTTATGGCTGGTCGATGTTACACCCGCAGCTATCCCATCCTCTGAGCGACGAAGCTACGCATATCCAATACCGAGCCCAGACAAAGCGGAATGATTAACCCGCGCGAGGGCAGTGCACCTTCTCGATCGAACAGCGATAGTCACGACACTTAGCTGGTGAAGACATCAGTCTCGAACACTTAGGATAGTATGCTACTACACGCCTAGGCTTCCGATAGTTAGAGACGTCATGAGTTGTCAATGCACTATCACGCCATTGCGGGGACTTTCGGGTCAGCCGTGCATGATAGTTTCGACCAGAATTACTTCACCTTATCAGCAATATGGGACAGCCGGCTAGAGCGGGGTACGCCTCTACACTCTCCGGCAGGCACACATCAGAGCTCGAGAAGCAGGACTTCACTATGGGGATAACTATACAGTCTAGGGACTCCATATGTTAACTGCGTCCCGGTAGTTCAATCTACCTGTTGAGAGCTTGTGTGTGGGTCGTCATTCCCGAGTAACGGCAGTTCTTGGTTGAGCTGGTCCGACATAAGCTGCAGCCCTGAGATGGGAGTAAAAGCCAGCGAGAAGGGAGTACGATACGTGGCATAGCAGCGGCTGGTCGCCGACGCAAGTCTATGAGGGTAAACATACCCCTGCAACCCACTATCCGATTTAGCATTGAGTCAAGAGATCTAAGAGGAAGTGATGGTTCGATGAACGCGTCAGCGGTTGTTGCTGAAACATGTTTTCTGCGAAAGCATACAGACCAGAAGAAAAGCAAACGGGCTTATCAGCTACGTGGCAAAACCTGGCGGCATGAGGATAACCTACAGGGATGCCTCGCACTTTAGAAAGTGCCGAACGTCAAACGGAAAAGTAGCGCAACCTACCGAGATCGAGTAACCAGCCTAACGATCGGAGGCCATAGCTATCTTAGTACAAACGCTGAAGTCATAGAGAGTAGACGAAGTAATTCGCTCTATAAAAGAACCGCCTTTGCACCCGTAAAGTAAAAACATCAAGCTCTAGCAGCAATCCACAGTCAGAACACACCAGCGGACAAGACACTAAAATATTATTGTTGTTTTTCTACTTCAAGCATATCTATTTTACAATATACTTTATGAATTTTCGAGATCTTGACTCTATTGTTCTTTACGCTCACGCCCTCTACGAACGAGCTATTACTCCAGCCGATTTTAGGTTTGCGAGTATCTTTATTCATATGTACGATATTGAGTACGAGTATTTTCACTGGTTCTACACTCGAGAACTTCCTTCCGAATATCATAACCTCCCCATCAGCGACTACGAGGTTCAATCCGACTACGACGATTCTGAGGACTATCTTCAGGATACATACGACTTCTAAGGAAGTAGGCGGCCATACTTCAGCAATAAGTATCCCCGTAACATGGAGCTAGTGGACAGGTGGAGAAAGACGATTAAGATTGTCTGGCTCACCACTGGCTGGACGCAATCAAGCTGTACTGGCTATATGCAATTGAGCCGTACTGGCTATATGCAATTGAGCCGTACTGGCTATATGCAATTGAGCCGTGCTGTCTACATGCAATCGAGCCATACTGGCTATATGTAATCGAGCCATACTGGCTACATGCAATTGAGCTGTGCTGGCTACATGTAATTGAGCCGTACTGGCTACATTCAATTGAGCCATGTTGGCTCTCAGCTAGCTGTATACGACAAGCAGATCTGGACGGAAACATTAGCATTTCGATCAGGTGCACTTAGAGGTCGAGCTGGGCTAGCTGTCGACTAACTAGATGTGATTGAGCAGAACTGGCTCACCACTAGCAGGAGATGATCGAGCTGGGCTGGCTGGTCACCATGCAATTGGAACGGCCAGACTATGAATACAGTATATTAAGCATCTCAAGGTGCTGTGCAGAGTGATATGCAACCGTATGAATAGCTAGCACCAAGAGTTGTTTTTGCAGTACCTTACATCGTATTGTCGCAGACTTACATATTACCCTACCTATCAATGTTTCAGGTACTCAAGGCGTACAACCCATGTCAGGGCGTGACTAATATGCCTGAGCAAACAGATTGTTTCCCGAAGTAAGCTCTCAGCTGGCTGGAGACGATCGAAATATGTTGGCTCTCTACTGGCTGGATATGATCTGGATGGAATGGCTATCTGCGGACTGGAGACAATCAAGATGGGCTGACTTTTGGCTCACTGGACATGAGTTGGACTGGCTGGCTCTTGGCTGGTTGGATGTGATCTGGATAGGCTGGCTCTCTGCTGACTAGACATGGTTGAAAATCAGTGACATTTCTATATAATCACCTTTATTCAATTCCTTCTATACCTTCTATCTTGCTTATTAATTGCGAGGTTTGATTTCCAAGTATGTTCATCTCCATTTAATTACTTCAATCTTCATCTAATTACTTCTATGTTTCCTTTTACTGACTTGATTTCTAAGCGTTGGGATTGACACATGTCTATAAAGGCGTACTATGATCATCCTTGAGCTTTCATCAGCTTAACTCCTCCTGCTATATTTATTCGTATAGCTCTTGATACATTTCTCCTCAAGATCGATATAGTTATTATAATATATACACATAGTTATCCACTCGATATATTCTCATTGGTTGACTCATGATATATATCTCTAAGAAGGATTTTTATTGATTGACAATCTATAGCTTGAATCTTTTTTAGTGGTATGATATACTCCATCAAATAATCTCAAATATCCACTCACAATTAAGTATTTGAGTCCAACTCTGATTAGAATGAAATGTTTACATGAAATGTTTAGAATTCATTGCTATTTCACCTTCCAGTCTCCAATTTACTATATGTTTAAAACTCATAGAGCATATGTGAAAAGAAGATTCATTTTGGGCATTTTTGGACGATTTTCAAGTGTTTTTCTTAAGCCACTCTCACAATTTTTCAAGATATGGTAAATTAGAGATAGGAAGGTGAAAGAGAATCCAATGATGCACAATTTATGTATACATTATATTATGATCACAGCTAAACTCAAATATTGTACAAATTGTGAACTCAGTTTGCAAGTCTTACCTTGAATACTTGTATTGAGAGGTGCAGCTCAAGATGTTGCAGGAGTTAGAAAGCAGTATGTACTGATCTACTGAGTTAGTGGGTGAACTACACTCACAAGAGTATGGATCTTTCTCTCTTTTTCAGCTCAACTCAAACAATACAGTAGATACAGTAAAAGATATAAAGTAGTAGATACAGTGGAACATATACAGCAAAAGATCCATAGTGGTGGATACACAGTGGCAGATAGATTAGTGGATTTATATATTTGGATATACATATACAGTGGCTTAACTCCAGTAATTGATACAAAGTGGCAGATATACAATTGTGGATACCTGTAATGGCGGTGCCAGGTGCACTTGGCCCTGCCAAGCACACTTGGCTCTCAAGCGCACTTGGCTTTCGAGGCCGGGTAACCGCCCTTCATATATAATCACCTCGCGAAGTGCTTTTGGCACGCTAGCGATTATCTTACCTACATACTGTACAATTGACCTATATTGCTTATTCCCGTTTGCAACCGTATCTACACGTATCCATCCATACGAGGCTGTACAAGGGCGTACGTCCTTACACTATAATCGCTTTTCAGTCACCAGATACGTTTCACTCACGGGATTTCGTGATTTCTTTACTTTTTCGACGCGTCAGACCTACACCGAGAACTATCGCTAGATTGTTGATAAAAGATAAGTAATCATCCAATTGAGTTGATTGACGGTAGTGGGGACGATTCCGAGATTTAGATGTCAATCGGTCTCGAAGAGACGCGTCACCTGCCATGATAGGCACCTCTGAGAACTCGAAATGTCTCCATTCACGACCTACAACGAGTATCATCACTAGAATGATAAATCAGGATAAGTACACATGTCAAAGAAGTCAATTGACTGCCGCAGAGACGATTTCGAAGTCAATTGGCACTGGGAGTGGTGTCGCCGGCCAAGTAGGCTACTACTCCACATGACGATTCCGAACGAGTCGCAACACCTCACTTTTCAAGATCTACAAGCTTCGAAATTTCATAAGTATTCCTATATCGAGTCAATTGACTACTGCAGAGATCATTCCGATTAGGAGAGACGATCCCACGACGATTCCGAGATCATCTGGGCGTCAATCGTTCCCGAGAAACGCGTCACCGGCCCTTATGGCCACTACTGAGAAGACCTCGAAACACGTTAACGAGATCTATCGCATACAAACGGACAATCGAGACGAATCGAACCTTCATCAACAGATTATCATCGCTAGGAGCCAATTCCGAGACGATTTGGAGGTCAATTGACCCTGATACACTCGTGATCGGCCTGATGGTCACACCATCGAAACACGTTCGACGAGATCAATCACATATGTACGAACGATTGATGGCAACCTATTGAGCAGCTCGAAGTGCTAGCGAAGCCTTCATCGACACCCTTATTCGCTTCGATTCATCGGTTCTATGCTAGTTACCCCTGAACGTGCCGGTTCATTGATGATCGAGTCAGGCGAGAAGCCACTGACGATAAACACATTCGATCAAGTGCACTTGACGATTACCTTCCTACGATCTGAGCGGAAGCTCGGAAGTGCACCTACGCAGAATGATTACACGAGCACGGAAGTGCACTTACGGAGAAAGACTACCGATGGATCAAGCCGATACCCACCGTGGGATTTTACGAGACCGATGAGCAAGTACGAAACGCGAACAAAATCACACATCAAGTCATCGTATCCCCTAGCAGGAATGGATGCACATCAATGTCGTCGTATCCCCTAGCGGGAATGGACGCATCCTCTCCTCCATATCTCTGATCAGGATTGGGCAAATGGTTATCCTTTTGTATATAGGAGAATAAACGTCATTTATGTTGTCAATCCCAATCGGGTCAGACACACACGCGATTCGCAGAATGTGCCCCTCCGTGCAGTGACATGATAGCCTTTCGGTTGACGAACCGGAGGTGCTGGTCGTGCCTATGGCATATGACCTGAGGTCGACTGGACATCCGGTCGACTTCTAGCTCTGCGGACCCCAAGTGGCGATGCAATATACTGACGGCCACTGCCAATGTGACCTCGAATCCTTCACAGGCTTCGGCCGCAGGAGGGCGGTGAAGTAATTAAGTCTCCTGACATCCGCTCGGAGCCACCGCATTCGAGAGTCTCTTAGCTAGCAACGAGATTCTCTCAGCTAGCAACGAGATTCTCTCAGCTAGCAACGAGATTCTCGCGGCATTCGTCATACGCCTTGGCGATTGCACAGGGTTGCTGTGAGCTTCCATGGAAGGCATCACCAATGGTGAGAGGAGCGCCTGGAGCTGGACGAGCGAGCAGGAGCAGCGGCGGTAGTTGCGGCAGAAGAGTTACCAACAATGCGGAGCTTGAATGACTGCTACCGGCTCGCCGAGTCACGAAGGGAGGAGGCGCGCCACGGTCATGCTCCATTGTGACGGGCCGGCTGGTACCGCTACTCCCGGGAATTCCTACCCTCCATCAGACGAAGTTGAAAACACACAGCTAACGAATATAGATGGAGCTTCGGCGCCTGAAATGGTGCCTACAGACGATGGCGGCCATGCCATATTCCCGCCAAGTATCAGGAATTCGTCAAGGTTTTTAGTCAAGGCAGAGATGCTGCCACCGCACCGGTCAATTGACCATGCGATCAACCCCGGGCACAAGCTCCATATGGGCGTATCTATTACCTGTCAGAGGTTGAGTCAAGAACTCTAAAGGCCTACATCGAGACAAATCTGGCCAATGGTGTCACCCAGCGGTCATCATCACCGGCGGCAGCACCGATATTTTTGCAAAGAAGAAGGACAGCGGCTTGAAACTCTGAAGTTGACTACCGAGCTCTCAACGCGAGCACAATCAAGAATCGGTAACCCATTCATTCCATTGATCTCGGAGATGCTTTACCATTTTGGCAGCGATGAGAAACGGCTGCTGGGCGGATGGCACTTATTGAGCCATGGAAGAGCCGCGGAATGCAGATTTCTCGAGTGCAGAGTGCAACTTGCCGATATGGCGATACAAGGTTACGTTTAAGTCTATCCTTTCTTTAAGAAACACTTACTTTATAAGAGATTCTGCGAGACTTGCGAGGGAATGCAGATACAGAAGTACGAAGCCCCAATGGCAATCCCAACCGTCTTATCAACGAGAAAATCGATGAGAATCGACACCGCAGTTGTCAACGGAGCACCGACCTCAAGAAGAGGGTAATGATCGTTACAGAAGCCAAGAAACCGCTACTTCAAACGAATTCCGCACCGCAAATGCTGGAATGACTCACCATTACCACCGTAACCCACCCATCATGCTGCAGACGTCAAGTGCACTTGGCTCGCAGGCGCACTTGGCCTCGTAAGTGCACTTTACTCGCAGATGCACTTGGCCTCGTGAGCGCACTTGGCCTCGCGTACGACTTCACTATCAAGCACCTGGAAGTCAGTGAGATCCTATCGGCATACGACTTCACTATCGAGCCCCTAGAAGGCACAAAAACACCGCCGACAGCCCGATTATGAGATTGGCTACGAGAAGCCTGTCGGACGGCTCTTGGCGACCCTGACAGTTGAACCCTACGATGACCTCCTACCGGTGATTAAGAAGGCCCAGGCTACTGACCCATTGGCGGTCGACATCTCGGGTAAGCTAGTCGATAACCCAATGGACACAGCCGAAGCCACAGCCGAAGCCGAAACTGAAGATGAGAACCAATGGAACGTCGTCGCTGGAGCTCCGACCTACGAGGGGAGAATATATGTCCCTGCGAATGATGCTCTCCACGGTAAAGTGATAAGGATTTCTATAGGCCTACGATGGACGCGTACATAAGGAAGTACGTCAGCGGCTGCGAATCCTAGCGGCAGAGAGCCGGCCAAATCAACAGTCGAGATGTCGAGCTGCGCGGAATGCGAATCGGCTGCAACCCTTAATGGATGTATCAGAAAGCTACCACGTTGGACGTATGAGAAGGCTACCGCGTTGGAGCTGAAGAGCCGAGAGTGCGAGCGCACCGAATTACATGGTAACTATGACCTTGTACAGAACGATTACGAATTAGATATATCAACGAACGAATATGCTCTGCAATTGGCCTTTATCTCCGAGAGTACCAAACGAAGCCATGACGATAATCGATTGACATCGCCGCAGATAGTGGTGATTAACCGTATCAGGCTAGAATTTAGGGTGCGCACCCTACAGCTAGGCTCGGAAGGGCATGGCGTGTGCAAACCCACTACTTTCGTGGATTTGGAAGTCGATGGCATGGAGAATGGATGCCTTGATGCACCTGGAGCACACTTGGTTACTTTGTGAGTACGACCTTATGACACACTTATGAGTTAGATACCGCAACTCGAATGAGCATGTACGAATGCATGTCGACACATGATGACTGCAATCGAGGGCCGAACGAGGCCGGCACAAGTCAACCACCACTGGAATGGCAACGGAAAGTCGAATCCCGATAACCGATATACGAGTCAACCTGGATCCAATCGGTGAGACGCATATGGTCAATGCCGAGAGCGGAGGCTATCACCGATGAGGTCTGTCGTGTGCTTGGGTATACGAAAGCACAGAGACATGGAAACCATACGAATCTGAGAGCTCTCAAGAGCAGCAGCTATGACCAAGATAAGTACATCGTGCAATTATGCTAGTTGACTGCTGCAGCGATGCGATACCGGCCGCGATGGCCTTGCCCTCAGATGACGTTCACGAATGCGTTCAACGACAGAGATCGCATACGAATGATCGATCGATTAGTCGGAAGTCGAGGTGTCAACTACGTTATATCGATGCCGAATGACACCTGCAAGTTGGCCAATGACATTTACCGACCGGAGCACAACCCAGCCAGCACTACGGGGATCAATTGCTTGGATTCGGAGAAAACTGGAAGTCCACTTGGATATTCGGAACCATGGACTTGCAAGCCTGCTGCAGGAGTGGGCTTGGAGACTTGCTGCTGGAACGACTTCGATTCGGAGGTGGACTTGGAGGATTGAGGGTCAATTGGACGTTTCCTTCTCTTCTCTTCTCTTCCTTCTCTTCTCTTCTCTTCCTTCTCTTCTCTTCATTTCTTATGGATCTCGGCCCGGTACAAATGGCGTCGGCACGGGTTTTTACCATCGCCACTGGAGGTGGAGTTTCCCCGTGCGCCGGATCTGCCGTTGAGGCTGCCTTGATGGCACCGATCGGTCGTGGGACTTATGCAGACGTATGAAGGCGTACGCATCTTATTTTGTCTTTCTTAATGTATATATGCTGCAGCCCAGGAGGTCTGCTGATAAAGAGGGGGATGATGTAATGGCGGTGCCAGGTGTACTTGGCTCCCAAGTGCACTTGGCCCTCCCAAGCGCACTTGGCTCTCAAGCGCACTTGGCTGCCGAGGCCGGGTAACCGCCCTTCATATATAATCACCTCGCGAAGTGCTTTTGGCACGCTAGCGATTATCTTACCTACATACTGTACAATTGACCTATATTGCTTATTCCCGTTTGCAACCGTATCTACATGTATCAATCCACACGAGGCTGTACGAGGGCGTACGTCCTTACAATACCCAACAGTGGATATAGTATAGTGGCAAATACTATAGTAGATATACAATACAGTAGATACAGTGGCAGATATACAGTGGCAGATACTGTGGTAGATATACAACACAGTAGGGGTATCTAGAGGATAGTGACTATGGTGGATACACAGTGGTAGATATACTGCAGCAGATACACTGCGGCAGATATACTACAGTGGGTACAGTAGTAGATTTACAGATCCAGATACATATGCACAGCAGCATAACCCTACTGGTAAATAACCAGCAGCAGATACACAGCAGCAGATATATAGCAGTGTATATACAGTCGTGGTTATAGTATTGGATATACAATACAGTGACACAATGGCTGATATACAGTAGCGGATACAGCAGTGGAATTACAGTTGCAGATCTAGATATATATGTATTGCAGGATAACCCAAGTAGTATATACATAGTGACAGATATACAATGGAATCCTACACGGTCTGCCTGATGTCCTTCAGCCCAAATAGAGTTGACTGAAGGCATCATTTTCTGGAGGCAGCAAAGACTGTATTCACTGTATCTAGAGAATGTCAGATCCCGATTTGCCTTTCCTATCTACTCTTTTTTTACCTTATACCTACAAATACAAAGAATAAAAGAAATACAGATCTGCAGTTACTCTACCATTCATGTTGTACAGTGGGAAGAGTGGTTTGATGTCATCATGTATGGCTCAGGCTCAAGATGGAACATGATCAGAGAGTAGTCCATATGGACCCATGATATTAGTAGATCTAAAATTTGCAAATTACCCACAAATATAGCTGCACACATAGGTTATTGTATCAAATCTCAGGGGTGATAAAGTTTTCACCAGTACTAATGTGTATTATACAGTTCATCTCACCATATTCATCACATCGAATCCAGCCAGTCCATCCAGACTGTTTTCAGCCAGCTGTAACGACATACGTCCTCGTATGGATGGATATATATAGATACAGTTGCAAATGGGAATAAGTAATATAGATCTCAATTGTACGGTATGCAGATAAGATAATTGCTAGTGTGCCAAAAGCACTTCACGAGGTGATTATCTATGAAGGGCAGTTACCCAGCCTCGGCAGCCAAGTGCACCTGGCACCGCCATTACATCATCCCCCTCTTTATCAGCAGACCCCCTGGGCTGCATTATATATACATGAAGAAAAATAAGATAAGGTGTATACACCTTTGTACGTCTGCATAAGTCCCGCGACCGATCTGTGCCATCGTTGCGACCTCACAGTGAATTCGGTGCAGGGGGAAATCCACCTCCAGTGGTAGGTGGTAAAATCCGTACCAATGATATTTATACCGGGCCGAATCTATAAGAAGAGAAGAAAGAAGGAAACCCGAGGAGCCATGTCATTTGCCCCAAATCCTCCTGATCCTCCATAATCCTGATCCTCTGTAACCCTGATCCCCTGTAGCTCTGATCCTCCGTAGCTCTGACCTCTTCGATTATGGCTGTGGCTCAGTTGAATGCTCCTGATGGAACTCATCGACTAGTTCTTGAGTATTCTCAAGGTTCTCTACCGATTCCCAGCTCGTGCATAGGTAGTTGTAACTGGCCCACTGAATGAGATAGTGGAGTCTTCAGTAGGGTCACTTGGAATCGAGGATCTGATCGACCTTCCATTCATTTGTATCGTCGACAGTCATTGGTTGTAGTTCCGAAGGTGGCTGGCCCATGGCAGGTGGCAAGTACTTATCAAGCAGGGAGACGTGAAACATATTGTGGATACGCATCATCTTTGGCAAGTCTATTTTGTGAGTATTCTTGTTGATGACTTTACTCACCGTGTATGATCCTACGTACTTGTAATCTAACTTCTTTGATGCCCTTGCCGTCTTCATGTTCCAAGTCGAGAGCCAGACCTTATCTCCAACCTTGAATGTCACTTCCTTGCCGTCAGCGTACTTCTTCTGGTGGACTTGAGCTTCCAACAGGTTTTCTCTCAGGGTGCAGTGTATCTCCTTCAACCTGGCTGCCAAGGTATCTGCTTCGATGTAACACCGAGAGCGTCACTTCAGGTTTACCAGTACAAGTAGTATCCTTACTGCTTTCAGGACTTGCTTGCGATGGAAGTTATGAAGATTCGCTCAGGATGTGAAAGTCACTAATAGATAAGATTCAAGACAAAGATGTTTGGCTTCCAATGCGTATATTGTTAAGGCTTGTTCTTCTCGTCAAGAAGCTTGCCCTTCTATCCTCGAAGATTCTAGAGGTCTTTATACCTCTATCCTCTTGCTCTAACAATTACTTCTATCTACACTTTTCTCATGAGCTCCTCTATCTAATCTTTGCTTCGCTCCAATGTCCTTCCTGTCTCCCAGTGCTCTTTCGGACCTTCCACATCTTTCCGCTCAGATCTCTAACTCAGACGAATAGAACCCCTACTGACATCAATCCTTCAGACTTCTGTGGTCTGGACCTATCGTATCCTTTTGATCTCTTTGCTTCTAGGCGAATGGTATCCTTTCGATCGTGAGGTACATAGAGGCTTCGTTTGCTATGCTGCAAATGCAGGTGCTTTCGTATCTGCAGCATCTCAGCTGTCTTCGCACTATCGATGGTATGAGCTGTCGAGGCATCGTCCCAATAATCACTTCTAATTTCTTATCAGTGGTGTGGTTGACTGCATGACAGCTCATCTGATTTCGTTGGGCGCGAGTGATATTCTGTGTAGTTTCAATGACGTCTAGGGATGGAGCTTGTACTATCCTGATGCGGCTATCGTCGAGTGATCGTAGGTGACCCCGCTCCGATAGTCTTTGGTGGTATACAGCTTGTGAGGTGTAACACTACTCCCCTCCTTATAGAGTTCGTCTCTGAACGATCATACTAATCTGCTCTTCATTGCCTTTGGTAAAAATGACCTCTTGTGCCCAAAACCCAAAGTCTCTCCTTCCCTCCTTTCCTTCTTGGTAAAAAATACGACCCTTTGTGCCCCAAAACCCAATCCCTTTTCCTAGGTGTCTTGCTAGCCGTTAAAAACCCTTCATGGGAAAATGGTACTAGCGTAACCTTTTGTCCTTAGCAGCCTGGGGATTCCGCTTATGATAATCCTTCAACAACCCCTTGTCATCGAAATTCTCATAAGGTTCCTCAGTCCAATCTGCTTCATCTGGATACCCTTTCCATTTGACCAGATATAGCACCTTCTTTCGTTCCTTGCTATACTGGCTGCCCATGATTTCTTCAACCTCATAGCCTGTTTCATATTCGTAGCCCTGTACATCATAGCCCAATTCGTTTCCTTCGCTGGTGGTGAGCTCTGGTGCAGGTCTGATGGGAACAGTAGCTGTTTGATAGGGTTCAATGAGAGGGACATGGAAAGCATTATCGATTCGCCAGCGCTTAAGCAATTCAAGTTTTAATGCAGTGGGTGAAAGTACTTTTAGCACCTTGAAAGGACCATGTAGCTTCGCATCTAGCTTTCTAGATGGGCATCTGGTCTTTAGGTTCTTGCCATTTAGCATTACTAGGTCACCAACCGAATGCTTCTGAGGTTCCTTAGCACACTTATCATGATATCTCCCCAGTATCTCTTGTGCCTTCTCCAAACCTTTTCGACACAGGTCATGCACACTTGACATCCAATGAACTTAGTTCCTTGATGTCGAATTCTTTGCCTCTGCCTCAACGGGCCAATTCGTTTGAGAATCAAATCCATAATTCGCAAAGAAGGGTGACATACCAGTCGCGGTGGTAAGTGAGTTGTTGTAGGCATACTCTGCCATTGGTAACATCTCAGACCAGTTATCCTGTTCGTAGTTGCAGTAGTTCCTCAGGTAGCATTCTAGTGTCTGGTTTACTCTTTCCATTTGACCATCAGTTTGTGGATGGAATGGTGAAGACATCTTCAATTGGATATCGAGAGCTTCAACCAAGGAAGACCAGAACGTATATGTAAACCTGGAGTCTCTGTCTGATACAATGTTTGATGGTAGACCATGGAATCTCCATACTTCTTTCATGAACCAAGTCTGTGGCTTTCTTCTTGCCATCCTTCAGTGGTATAAAGTGTGCCATCTTCGTGAATCTGTCAACAATAATCCAGACTGATGAACAACCATCAGATACTGGTAGATCGATAATGAAATCCATAGAGATTGAATCCCATGGATGGTATGCTAACTCGAGAGGTTGTAGAAGTCCATAGCGAGCATGCCGAGCTGCTTTGTTCTTCTGGCATTCAGGGTATGAGCGAACATAGTCTTCGATGAATTTCTCCATCTCTGGCCAAAAGAAGTTCCTTCGAACCAGCTCAATTGTCTTGTCTTGTCCCATATATCCTGCTACCTTCGAGTAATGCTCTGCTTCGAGTATTTGTTTTCGTAGCTGTAGATCGTCTGGGATCCACAGCCTGTCTTGATAATCGAGGGCTTTGTTTTTGAAAGAGATGTCAGGGCTTGGGCTACCTTCCATTGCTGTAATGTACTCTTCCTGCCATGCAGCATCGTTATTTGCAGTACCTACCACTGCTTCTAATAACCAAGAATTGAACTTGACTACTGGGATTGACCTTAACTTAGCAGAAGAAATCATAATCTGTTCGCCTCGTAGCTTCGCTGCTGTCACCTATACTGTTTCCCCTTCAGATGTTACCAGCTGATCAGGTCTTAAAACGTGGTGTATTGGTTGATTTTCATTTTCTTCGATACTACCTCCTCCCTTTTTAGGGTGGTACTCCGAATGCCTAGATAATGCATCTGGTTTCCCATTTTCACTACCTGGTCGGTAGAATATCTTGAAATCATAACCAGCCAGTTCCTGTGTCCAGTGGGCTTGACTTCGATTCAATATCTTAGTAGTGGTGAAGTACTCAGGATTCTTGTGATCGGTAAACACACTGATTTGATGGGCTGCACCTTCGAGATAACGTCTCCATTCTTTAAAGGCAGATACTACTGCTAGCATCTCCTTATCATGAATCTCATAGTTAATTTCTGCCTTATCCATCTTTCGAGAGTGGTAGGCTACAGGGTGCAATTGTCCATCAATCACTTGGGAAAGGACAGTGCCAATGGTGAAGTCACTGGCGTCAGTCTCAATGACCACAGGATGTTCAGGTTCAAAGTGACGAAGGATTGGTACCTCAGTGAAATACCTCTTTAACAAATCGAAAGCCTCTTGACAGTGTGGGTTTGCCTTCCAATCGAACCGTTCACCAGTCTGTTTGGTTAGGTCTGTTGATGGTCTGCAGATTCTCGAAAAGTCCTTAATGAAGCGTTGATAAAAATTTGCAAATCCTAAGAATGATTGAACGTCCTTGACTGAGTCTGGCGTTTCCCATTTCAAGATGGTATCAACCTTGTCCTCTGCCATGCTGACACCTTCTCCCGATATGATGTAACCAAGGAATTCAACTTGTTTCTGGTGCCATTCGCACTTATTTGGTGCTATTGCCAAGTTGTTTTCCTGTAATCTATGAAGGACTTCTCTTGCCAATCATACATGCTCTTCTTCATCTTTGGTATAAATGAGGATGTCATCTATATAAACCACAACACCATGATCGATTAGATCTCTCAGGATCTCGTTCATCATATCTTGGAATGAGGCTGGCGCATTTGCCAATCCAAAGGGTATAACCAAATATTCATAGTGTCCATATCTCGTACGAAATGCTGTTTTCCATTCGTCACCAGGCTTTATTCAAATGAGATTGTAACCAGCCTTTAGGTCAATCTTTGTAAAAAGCTTTGAGCCAGTAACTCTGTCCCTAAGTTCGTTCATAAGTGGCAAAGGATACCGATTCATAATCATGACGCGATTGAGACCTCTGTAATCCACACACAACCTTAAACCCCTTCCATGAGGCTTTGGGACGAAGAGTATTGGTACTCCAGCTGGTGACTTGCTTGGACGAATCTTGCCAGAATCGAGCATTTCCTTTAGATACTCCTTAAGGACTGAAAGTTCTTTTTCAGAGAGAGCATAGATGGGGCTCCATGGAGGTTGCTCCCCATCCTTCAGGTCTATTGCATGGTCAAATGATTGATGTGGCGGTAGAGTATTGACAGTTTCCCCATTATAGATGGATTGAAAGTCTCGATACTGCCATGGAATTCGCTCGTCCCAATCGATCTCCATTTCGCCTACTACATTGATGTGCATAGATCCAATTACTCCGATCCACCATGGATCAGTACCAAACTTAAGGATACTATCGTCATATTCAATCGAGAAGGAGCTGACAGCTGCCTTTGTGCAATGCTGATGGTAATAATTCGATGTGAATTGGAGCTTATCACCTTCCTCAGTGATTCCTCTGAGTGCTCCATGCTTGACGATCCACCAGTAAGGTAACATAATATCAGTTGCTGATTCTATAGGTCCGATTTCGAAGGTTTCTTTGGTATAATAGTTTTCGTACCGAAGAGTAACTGGGAAGGTATACTGCCATCCAGCTCCTTCTACAATTTTGCCATTGAAGTTCTCAACTGACTTTGGTTCTGTTGGAGTAGCCAATGGAACACCATTAGTCTCTGCCCACTGCTTTGACATCATAGATGTATCACACCCTGTGTCCAAAAGGACCCTGACCAGGACATTCTTTTTGTCCTTGAATAATGCAAACATGCATACTGTGGGACTTGAACCAGTCTTTGGTTCTGGAGGTAACTGCTTCGCTTTCTTGAGTTGAGGTTGGGGTGCTTCGGACGAGGCCTTGCACTTTGTGTCTTTTCGTGTAGAAACCTTGATGAACTGCCTTTCGACACAGTTCCAGCCGCAACGAGTTGTGGTTCCAATGGTAGCTATATTCGTAGAGGTGTTATGATTGTTTCGATAATGTGGTAGTCATATGTTTGCACTTGGATACTATATGACCAGCATATTTCGAGTACTGAACTCATCATCAGACACCCGTTTATATAGAAAGATATCATTTCTTATTATAACTAAACTCAAGATATAACAGTCTGTGGGTATCTATACCTGAAAGGAAAGATCGCAATCCTAAACCTAAGGAAAGATATAAGAAATCCAATGTCTCTCAATCGTCAATTTCCATACCATCAGAATCTTCCTCATACAACCTCTTCGAGGGTGCGTGAGTTGCAAATGCTGTGATCCTGTCAGCCAAGTTCCTTGACCTGACCTTCGAATTGGAAGCTGTAGTCTCCTGCTTCAGAGCTTTCTCCTTATCCTTGGGCTTCTTATTCTTTTTCCTAGACGAAGCCTTAATGGGATACTTGCAGATGAACCATCGATTATGTTCAGAGGATCCACAATGCTCGCATTCGTTGCGTTTGGCTCTTGCTTCTAGCAAACTTTCAGGAATACCCTTAAGGGCTTCAGCCTTATCAGAGTGAATAGGCTTTGATCCCTTCTTCTCTGTTCGAGGTTTCTTGGGGTCAGAACCTTTGTCCTTCTCTGGCTTCTTTTCTTTGTTCTTATCTTGCCCCTAGTTCTTATCTCTCTTTCGTTTGTTTCCCTTCTTGCCTTGGAAGTTGTCATGATTCTGATGAGACCTGTTCTTCTCTGCCAACCGATCTTCGTATGATACACCCACTCGTCTCATTAATTCGATGAAGGCTGTGTCATCTTTGGGTGGTACCTCTGTGGTTGACATTCGGTCCAGAATTTCCTCGTTCATTCCTTGTTTAAGGGAATGGATGTAAGAGGTTCCGCTGAGACAAACACGAAAGTTGAGAGTTTCCATCTTCATCAGGTAGTCTTCAATATCTCCAGTATATTTTAGATCATTCATCTTTCGCAGGGACTTCTATTCTTCTTGCTTATCGATGAATCTCTCTTCCATCGTACTGGTGAAAGACTTCCAGTTATCAAACTGGAAGAACTTCTTCATGTCCTCTTCGTGGTTATCATACCAGGCTAGAGCCTTGTCTTCCAACAGACCTCCAACCCATATGACCTTGTCAATATCATCGTGCAATTCGTCGCGGAAGTACTGTAGATAACGTTCTACTGATCGAATCCATCTTCGATAGATTTCCATGGGATTCTTCTTATCCCCCTTAAAGACTGGAGGCATTTTCATTTTGCCTTTCATGGAGGATCTGGCTGGTAGGTGAGGATTGGGAGGTGGCGTACTATAGTGTGTACTGCCAGAAGGAGGTAGGGGTATTTGACTTGGATGTAAACTTTCTGCACCGCTTCCTCCACTACCGCCCCCCCCTCCTCCTCCTTCACCTCTGCCTCCTCCTCCACCTCCACCTCCACCACTTCCTCTGCTTCCTCCACCTCTACCACCACCATCATCTCCGCCTCCTTCTTCATCTTCAGAGCCAGAGAGGCCGGATTCCAAACCAGAACCTCCTTGTGGTGGTGGAGCTCCCTCAGGATCTGGAGTAATGGCTTCTTTAACCCAATACTCTTCTCCTTTGGTACCTATACAGTAATGAAGGCGGAACCCTTCGTCACTTGATTTGATATCTCCCTCTTGATGTCCAAGGACCGATCTTGCTAGGGTCTTGATGGATTTCTTGGTGGTTTCGTTCGATAGTCTGGTCATAAGGGTCCTTGTAAACTCCCGAAATTTCTTCTCCATATTCTTTCTAGTCTTCCTTATATCGTTTTCTCTCTGCTTCTTCTCAGCGTCAGCCTTTTTCTTGAGTTCTGCAACCCTCTTAGCCTCTTCGTTGGCCTTCCGCTTGACACTGGTAAGTTCTTCTGACTGTGTATGTACTTGGAGAGCGAGCCTCTCCTGGGCTCTTTCCCTCTTTTCCAATATACCAGAGATAGAGGTCCACGCTACCGATGAGGTATGTATCTGTTTTCCAAGGGCCAGACATAGTTCCTCATAAGCTTCAGAAGACTGTGCTTTCACAATGGCAATTGCGGCACTAACATTGGCCGCAAATATCTGGGACTGGGCAATGATGTCTGAGTAATGTTCTAGTTATGCTCTTTGTAGATTATCGACTCCAGAAGCCACAGCATCATAGATTTTGTTCTGTCTAAACACTAGGGCTTTGTATGCTCTGACCAACTCAGATAGTGCCTCTCTGATTTTGATGTTGCTTCCTTGAGTCTGGGTGATCAAAGCATGCATTCGATTCAACTCTGCTTCGATGCTGTTTATCAAAAAGACTACCCATTCAGAAATATCATTCCGCACAATAGGCTCATAGCGAACTACTTCCTTGCCCTTATCACCTGCTACTACCAATGCACTTTCCCTTCGTACCAATGTCACTGCTTCTCCTATCATGGTATCAGATCCAGTGTCTGTCATTGTTCAGAGTATGACCCAAACTTGACCTTGAAAGATCCTGTTATAAAAGTTCCAAGTTCCAAAGTAGGGGGATAAATCGAGATCCCAATCAACAAGGAACCTAGTACCAGCCTCCTGTTGTAACTGTAACGAAGGCTCATAGTCTGGTAAATGGGGTATTTATAGATCTGGGAGGACAATGGTTCCGATCAGGGCTAGCAAGATGACTATCTTGAGGTATGCGAGGGAGTGCTATTTTCGGAGGTGTGGGCAGTATAATGCTTTGGTTTTCGATCGATGAATGATAACTGCCAATGCTAACTGGATATAGTCTTCTTCACGTACCAGCTCACAGTGATAGCTTCCCTTAGGGAGAGAGGTCTTTTCTCAGCTGGTAATAAGATTAAAGTCTGGTTCGTGATACCAGCACTCTCCCTGTGAGATGTGGGAGCCAAAATCTGGAATATAAAAGTACATAAGCATCAAGAACCTTTGACCGCTTGGAGGGTAGAAAGATAGCTTCAACAGAAGTGTTTCTTTGCTAACAATATAATGTAACACCGGGAGCATCACTCCAGGTTTATCAGTACAAGTAGTATTCTTACTGCTTTCAGGACTTGCTTGCGATGGAAGTTATGAAGATTCGCTCAGGATGTGAAAGTCACTAATAGATAAGATTCAAGACAAAGATGTTTGGCTTCCAATGCGTATATTATTAAGGCTTGTTCTTCTCGTCAAGAAGCTTGCCCTTCTACCCTTGAAGATTCTAGAGGTCTTTATACCTCTATCCTCTTGCTCTAACAATTACTTCTATCTACACTTTTTTCATGAGCTCCTCTACCTATCCTTTGCTTCGCTCCAATACCCTTCCTGTCTCCCAGTGCTCTTTCAGACCTTCCGCATCTTTCCACTCAGATCTCTAACTCAGATGAATAGAACCCCTACTGACATCAGTCCTTCAGACTTCTGTGGTCCGGACCTATTGTATCCTTTCGATCTCTTTGCTTCCAGACGAATAGTATCTTTTCGATCGTGAGGGACATAGAGGCTTCGTTTGCTATGCTGCAAACGCAGGTGCTTTCGTATCTGCAGCCTCTCAGCTGTCTTCGCACTATCGATGGTATGAGCTGTTGAGGCATCGTCCCAATAACCACTTCTAACTTCTTATCAGTGGTGTAGTTGACTGCATGACAGCTCATCTGATTTCGTTGGGTGCGAGTGATATTCTGTGTAGTTTCGATGTCGTCCAGGGATGGTGCTTATACTATTCCGATGTAGCTATCATCGAGTAATCGTAGGTGACCCCGCTCCGATGGCCTCTGGTGATATACAGCTTGTGAGGTGTAACATTCAACTTCCGACTTCAAGCGGACTAAGTCCTTGGGTATCTTGAACTGCATCATCGGATGGTAGTTATAGTTGGCCCAAAAGGGTGTCATCCTTGTCGAACCATATACCACGTTGTTGTAGGCGAATTCCGTTAATGGTAAAAGCTCTACCCAGTTATCCTGCTCATAGTTGCAAAATGCCCAAAGGTACTGCTCCATCGTCTGATTTTGCTGTTCCATCTAGCCATCCGTCTGCAGATGAAAGGCGGTCGAAAGTTAGTGGTCCATACTCATGTGACTGCAGACCCTTGTCCAGAAACGACTCATGAATTGGGTACTCCAATCGGTGATAATGTTGTCGGGGACACCATGTTTGCAGATCATGTGCTCGAAGAAGAGCCTGGCTAGCTCTGTTGAGTTGACATCCTTTCGACAGGGTAGGTAGATCGCCATCTTACTCAGTCGATTGACGATGACTAGGATCCCCGTATATTTGGACGCAGTCGACGGTGGCAGATCTGTGATGAAGTCTATGGTGATGCCTTCCCAGGGTCGTAAGGGTAGCACCAGTGGTATATTGATTCCTTGGCGGGCATGCTGCGGGGCCTTGTGTAATGGCGGCCGGCCTATGACAGGATAACCATCCATCTGCCCAGTATATAGTCAGCTTGTATGAGTGCTCTTGCACGCCATCAATAACCTTACCTAAATACTACTCTACTATATTCTCGAATCTATGTTTGCAACCGTATCTACACTTATATGAGGCCGTACACGGACATACGCCCTTACACTGTTATCGATCTTTAGTAATTGGATACGTTTCGCTCACGGGATTTCGTGAATTACCCCTTTTCGACACGTTACCTATCATCGAGAAGTCAGACGAATACACGCGATCTACCTATCATCGATAAATTCTAGGAATCGACGAGAGATTACCTCGAAATATCCTACGGGTCTCATTACCCCTTTTTCTTGACGCATCGATACACACGCCAGACTATCGAGCTTAACGCGAAGTTGAAAAGACTGGAAGAAAACCTAAGACGAAATAAGATCCAAAGATGCTATAAGGCCCAAAGACGAAGTAAGACGAGTATCTCGGTTCAGTGTTTTGTTTTGAGCATCTTTATGATCACGAGGCTGCTCAGGTGGCTCGGGCTACTGCTACTTTATGGTCCCAAGGCTGCTCAGGTGACTCAGGCTACCATACGAACCGACATTCATCTCCACCCGGGCCTTGATGGGCAGGTGGTGATGTCTGCAAAGGAGAGTCCAAGGTTGAAGGGCAAGATCGAAGGGCAAAAGTCGGAGGGCAACCGAAAGTCGAAGGATGAAGTGAAGAGTAGTCGACGATGGTTGGTGTAATGACCGTACCTACGTTCTGGATTTCAAGCGGACGTGATCACGATCATCGTTTGCACGGAAGTACACCTCATCGTTTGCACGGAAGTGCATGTACCTTATCAATTTGCATGGAAGTGCACCTTATCGTTTGCATGGAAGTGCACCTGAATCGAAAGCTCTCAAGAGCACTTCACGATTACCTTTCAACGATCTGAGTGGAAGCTCTGAAGCGCACTTGACGATTACATTCCTACGATCTGAATGGAAGCTCCGAAGCACACCTACGAGTGTCAGCATTGCACGGAAGTGCACCTACGCAGAACGATTATACAAGGACGGAAGTTCACTTACGGAGAATAATTGCACGAGCACGGAAGTCCACTTACAGAGAAGGGCTACCGAGGGCACAAGCTTTGTGCGAGCTAAGCGCACTTGATTGATATTGTAGGTTCGATCTTCTCTTGGATGCTCACGAGTTAGATAATCGACGAACCACATCCAATCGATGACGAGAGCCAATGACATTTACCGATACGAGTACCACCGAGCCTGCACTACAACAGCTACGGTATGCCGAGGGCTTGAATATGGAGAGATGAACTTGGAGATACAGGGGTCAATTGGATGTTTCCTTCTCTTCTCTTCGTTTCTTATGGATCTCGGCCCGGTATAAATGGCATCAGCACGGGTTTTACCACCTACCACTGGAGGTGGATTTCCCCATGCACCGGATCTGCCGTGAGGCCGCTGTGATGGCACCAATCGGTTGCGGGATTTACGAGGGCATATGAGGGCGTACGAGCTTGGATTTGTTTCTTCTCTTCATGTACGGGTATGCAGTCCAGGAGGTCTGCAGATAAAGAGGGGGATGATGTAATGGCGGCCGGCCTATGGCGGGGTAACCATCCATCCGCCCAGTATATAGTCAGCTTGTGCGAGTGCTCTTGTACACCATCGATAACCATACCTAAATGGTACTCTACTATATTCTCAAATCCACGTTTGCAACCGTATCTACACTTATATGAGGCCGTACATGGACGTACACCCTTACACCTTGATTCGGTGACATACTTCGTAGCCGCTGATGAACTTCCTTATGTGCGTGTCCATTGCGGGCCAAAATAAATCCCTAGAGACTAACTCAGCAGTTTTAAGAGCTCCAAAGTGACCGGACTTGGGGTTGTCATGGAAGAGACTTATCACTTGGTCGCGGAGAACATCGTCCGCAGGGACATATATCCTCCCCTTGTAGGTCAGAGCTCTAACGATGACACTCCATTGGTTGACGTCTTTGGCTTAGACTTTGGCTTTGATTTCGGCTATGGCTGTATCCATTGGGTTATCAACTAGCTTATCTGAGATGTTGACCGCCAATGGGTCAGTAGCTTGAGCCTTATTTAATGCCAGTAGGAGGTCATCATAGGGTTCGACTATCAGCGTCGCCATAAGCTGTCCGACAGGCTTCTTATAGCTGATCTCATAATCGGGCCGTCTCGATAGGCCATCGGCGGGGATTTTTCATGCCTTCCAGGTACTCGATTGTGAAGTCATATACAGAGAAAATTTCTGACCACCAAACTTGTCGCCGTGAGAGCACTTTGGAAGTTTGGAAATACTCAAGCTTCTTGTGGTCACACCATACCAGAACTGTGTGATGGGTACCCTCCAGATGGTGTCGCTATTGCTTGAAGGTTTCGACAATGGCAAGGAGTTTCCGATCATACGTGTCGTAGTTCTGCTCAGCCGAAAAGCATTTCCGAGAGTAGAAATTGACTGGCCGAAGGGTTCTGAAGCCATCATACTGGTTCAGGATGCCTGCAATCACGAAGCCGCTCGCATCCGTCTGGAAGATGATCAGCTTGGCTGGCTCGAAATGCTGCAAAATCGGTGTTGCGGTGAAGACCTTTTTGAGTTTCTGGAAAGCCAGCTCGGCTTCCCGAGTACATTCCCATTTCAACCTGATCAGCTGCGATCGATTTGATGGTTGTTTCGGCTTACAGCTCTTGCTCTTGCTCTGCCCATCAGATTTTGGTAATTCCGTGAGCGGGAGGATCACCTTAGCATATTTTCGGCTAAACCGCCAGTAGAAGTTCGTGAACCCGAGAAGGACTTGAACATCCCGTACCGACTTAGGAGTTAGCCAATCCTCGATCGTCGCGATCCGATCCTTTTCCATGCTGATACTATCGGTAGAGATGACGAAGCCGAGGAAGCTGACCTCTGAGACCCCAAATTGGCACTTCTCTGCCTTGCAATAGAGGCCAAACTCTTGAAGTCATTCCAGCACCTTCCGAACATACTTGTCGTACTCTTTGTAACACCAGGAGCGTCACTCCAGTTTTACCAGTACATGTAGTATCCTTACTGCTTTCAGAACTTGCTTGCGATGGAAGTTATGAAGATTCGCTCAGGATGTGAAAGTCACTAAAAGGTGAAGATTTAAGACAAAGATGTTTGGCTTTTCAAAGTGTATAGTATTAGGGCTTGTTCTCCTCGTCAAGAAGCTTGCCCTCCTACCCTTGAAGATTCTAGAAGTCTTTATACCTCTATCCTCTTGCACTAACAATTACTTCTATCTACACTTTTCTCATGAGCTCCTCTACCTATCCTTCTCTTCGCTCCATTGACCTTCCTGTCCTGCAGCACTCTTTCAGACTTTCCACTTCTTTCCGCTCAGATCTCTAACTCAGACGAATAGATCTCCTAGTGACATCAGTCCTTCAGACTAATGTGGTCCGAACCTATCGAATCGTTTCAATCTCTTTCCTTTCCGGTGAATGGTATCCTTTCGATCGTGAGGGACATAGAGGCTTCGTTTGCTATGCTGCAAATGCAGGTGCTTTCGTATCTACAGCCTCTCAGCTGTCTTCGCACTATCGATGGCATGAGCTGACAGGGTATCATCCCAATAACCACTTCTAACTTCTTATCAGTAGTGTGGTTGACTGCATGACAGCTTATCTGATTTTGTTGGGTGCTAGTGATATTCTGTGTAGTTTCCATGATATCCAGTGATGGTACTTGTACTATTCCGATGCGGCTATCACCGAGTGATCGTAGGTGACCCCACTCCGATGACCTTTTGGTGATGTACAGCTTGTGAGGTGTAATACTCTTTCTCGTTTGTGGAGTAGATCAGGATGTCGTCAAGATAGCATATGGCAAAGTCGTCAATGTAAGGCCGCAGACAATGGTAGATATAAACCTGGAAAGTAGCTGATACGTTCGTCAAGCCAAATAGCATGACCTTGTACTCGAACTGACCATATCGGATTCGGAAAGCTGTCTTGTACTCATCACCTTTCTTGATACGAATAAGGTTATAGGCTCCGCGAAGGTCGAGTTTCGTAAAGATCCTGGTGCTGCCAACACGGTCAAGTATCTCTGAAATCAGTTGGAGAGGGCACCGGTTCTTAACCGTCGCCTTATTGAGCACACGGTAGTCCATACAAAGTCTTAAGCCGCTGTCCTTCTTCTTTGCAAAAAGTATTGGCACCACCGCTGGTGATAATGACCACTGGATGAAACTATTGGCCAGGTTTGTCTCAATATAGACCTTTAGAGTTCTCAACTCGACCTCCGATAGGTTATAGATATGCCCATATGGTAACTTAAAACTGGATTCCACATCGATCGCATGGTCAATTGACCAGTACAGTGGCAGCGTCTCTGCCTTGGCCTTGCTAAAGACCTCCACGAATTCCTGATACTTGGTGGGGATATGGCTGCCATTATCTGTAAGCAACATTTCAGGTGCAGCTCCATCTATACTCATTAGCTGTGTATTCGTCTGATGGAAGATAGGAATTCCCAGGAGTAGCAGTACCAGCCAGCCCGTTGCAATGGAGCATGACCATGGTGTGCCTCCTCCCTTCGTGACTCAGCGAGCCGGTAGCAGTCATTCAAGCCCCTCATTGTTGGTAATTCTTCTGCCGCAACTTCCGCTGCTGCTCCCTACTCGTCCGTCCAGCGTCTGGAGCCGATCTCACCTCCTTCGGCAATGCCTTCCACAGTCGCTCCCAGCAGTTCTCTTCAATCCTCTACTCTTAGGAAGAATGTCCCGACAACCTCTCCTCTGGCCAATAGATCATCAAAGGCAGTAGCTCCAAGTATTTGAATATCTGGAGTACAGCCACATTCGGAACATGTCTCCTCCCTAGCCGTAGATCCTAGTGCATTCCCAAGGCATTCTGGTTGGTCTGCCCAGTCCTCTGCCACCACTTCTGCTCCCCCTGGGATTCGCAGAGCCAAAAGTCGATTGCGTTGCCAATTGATATCAGGATTCCTGGACTGGAACCAAGGCAACCCCAAAACTAAGTCGTAAGCCCACATGGACACAACTAGCACATCCGATTTCTGAACTGGTGATAAGTACTCCAAATATTGAACTCTGATCACCATTTTTCGACTCTCACTCACGTGAGCCATCACCTGGCCGTTAAGGTTCAGAGTCGTAACGAAAGCCAGTTCGTCCGGTAAACCGAGCTGTTTGATTAATCTCAGTGATATGAAGATGCTCATCCCACCGCAATCGATGAGTACTCACACGAGTTGCATCTCTCCCTTCTTATCTCTTATAAGAACCTTATGGACAATATGCGATGTGTCCAGTCTAGCCGTACCGCATAAGTACTGACTTGACATGAGAGCAGCTTTTGGGCTCTCTAATACCACCCTTGATTTCAAGGAGATCCGATGTAGTTGTATGCTATCCATCGCTGCCATCAATACCTGCATTGCCAACCTTTCCAAACCCAATTCCGCCTCGTCGAATCTCTCCCGCCAGGCTAGATGCCGAGAGAGGCTTATGAGTTATTTGCCTGCTAGTTATCGAACAACTTCTGTCGTTTGACTTGTTGCCCTCTATTGCCACTTGGGGCTAGTTTCTGATCTTGAGGTCTGTTAACTCGAGAATATTTGGAACAGAAACTCACCTTGTGGTTCGGCGATCCGCAGCGTAAGTATTTGCCACTGGATCGTCGGCTTTCAAAGACCTCCATCGAAACCCATGGTGCTGGAGGTAAGCTTGACGATCCTCCGCCTGGTTTGCTGGATTTGTTCGATCCAGGCTGGCCGGATTTGTCGCCGGTACCAGTGGTGTTTTCCGGCTCGGAGATGGATAGTCGGTAGCTCCGCTTGCCACTCTTGTGGAACGTGTCCATTGGCTGCTTTTGCTGCTGAGGCTGTCTTCCACTCGTCCTTCCTGGCCCGGGCTGGAATTCCGCGGCTGCTGCTCGGTCGAAAAGCTCATCGATACTTCCGAACCTCCCATTTGTTGTCAAGGGTTTAACCCATGATCGTAACCCAGACTTCATCCCCATCCAGGCCATTTCGTATAACCTCTTAGGGTCCTGTTCTTCGTACCATTCAGCTTCTCGCCACAAGGTACAGAGCCGGTTGGTCCATATCCGTACTGGTTCCTCCTGATCATGGAATCCCTGGTCGAACTCTCGGTAGGCCTGTATGGCTGCGTTCAGCATGTGATCGGGGTCACCGTACGTCTGTTTGAGTTGCTTAACGAAGAGGTTGAAATCGTTCATGACAGGGTGGTTCAAATTCCGTAGGTTTTGACCCCAAGTGACTGGGTCCTCCATCTTTGTTTTCTGTTGCGAAGGATCCTTATGGCCACTCCAGCTGCTGAGTAGGTTCAAGGCATACTTGACTTGATCCGGTATGCCATTCGGGAAATGGTGTTGGTGTGAATCGAAGATCCCACAGAGGATACTAATGAAGTTATTCAATTCGGAGGTGCCCCCACAGTATCGCTCTGGGTTGACCATCTTAAAGATTTCAGACTTACCGCGTACCTGTTCCGCGGCTTGCTCTCTAGTAGTCTCTCGTTTCCGAGCTGCTTCTCTCTCTCAGGCACATTCCGCTCATTTGGTTGCTTTCACGTCACGCTCAGCCTATTGTTTGGCTCGCATTTCGGCTTGTTGCTTGAAAAGGAGCTTCAGCATCAATCGATTCTGAGTAGCCATGTCGCAGTGATCATCTTTGATAATCATTAATGAGAAGTCGATGTCGTCGTCATCGTCGTCTCTGATACGTGTATTTTCCCGCTCAGAATTGAGATCACTATCGTCAGGATTCGGAATTTTGTCATCGGTATCGAGGTTATCATCAATTGTGGCGGTATCTTCGACTGGAGCCTGTTGGCTACTTGTCATCGATACCTGTAGAGTTTTGTCGCTTTCGCGATTGTCAGCAATGCGTAATTGACCTCTAATTGACTTCTTTGGAGGTATTGGAGTGCAATTGAGTGTAATTGACTGATCGTCTGTTTTTGGTGTATGTGTCACAATACGTCAAAAAAGTAATGAGATCATGAAGTCCCGTAAGTGAAACGTATCTGGTGACTGAAAAGCGATTATAGTGTAAGGACGTACGTCCTCGTATGGATGGATACGTGTAGATACGGTTGCAAACGGGAATAAGTAATATATATCTCAATTGTACGGTATATAGGTAAGATAATCGCTAGCGTGCCAAAAGCACTTCGCGAGGTGATTATATATGAAGGGCGGTTACCCGGCCTCGGCAGCCAAGTGCACCTGGCACCGCCATTACACCAGCCAAGAGATAACCTATGGAGATTGTGTCCAGCCAGTCGAGTCAGTCCTTCCAGATTGTCTTCAGCTATCCCATCCAGATTATCTGCAGCCAGCCAAGAGCAAGTCCAGCCAGCCTATCTATATTGTACCAGGGCTGAACCACATATTTCTACAGGTCAGGCCGGGTACCCATCCAAATCCCACTGCAAGACGGGTTTGGTTCAAATTCCGGGGGCGGCGAAGCCGCCACCAGAGCTTGTATACCATACGAATTGTTGTGCTTTGGAGATTTGGTACGTGTTCGTTTTGATACACACATATCGCAACTCTATCAACCGTTAATTAACCCCCAAAATGACTTCCAAAATATCACCCAGTGAACTTCCAGGACCGTTGCCCACTCTAACGCTCCAGTACTGTAGTCAACAAGATGGTATGTATATATCAACCTGTATCTATACCCCCCCCCCCCCCCCCCCCCCCCCCCCCTACCTGCCGTGGGAAGTTTCGCTCAGTGAAGTCAATGAGCCCAGTCCGGACCAAGTGGACTCAGTCGGTCCGTGTGGCTTTGTCCAGTCCAGTCCATTCTCGCGGACTGGACTGGTCCGACATTTCGAATTCAGAACCGAAACGAAAAAAATCCCAAAAAGTTGATTAGAAGGTCAAAAGTAATGACCAGAAACGATTTTAGAAGTGAACCCCCCCCTCCCCCCTAGCCATGGTCAAAGTCTGAATCTTAAACTTTACCCCGTTACCACTGCATTCTGAAGCTTCTCTCTCGCAGGTGGGTGATGAAGATGATGATGATTGTGGACATCACCCGTCGCGTCCTCATCTCATACTCATCCCATTAACCTATTATACCGTTTATCTTCAGTGATTGTGACCGCGACTGCCAACTTACTCCCCCCCCCCCGGCTGCCAGGCGTTCTACGCAGCAACATGAATCTCTATCCCATCCCGCCGCCACACGAATTCAACTCCAGTCTTAGTCTTGAGGCTCAGGTATTCATGAAATATCACTCTCCCAAGCTCACTCACCTCCCCCCTCTCCCCCCCCCTTCCCCCTCCCACCTCCATACCAAATGCCAAACATCAAGGGTAGCACATCATTTATTTATATATATATCCCCTTTATCATACCACGCAATGCAAGTTACATACATAATCCTCCTCCCTCCCCCGTTACAAAAGAAAGGCACATAAAACTCAAAGAAAAAGACACTCCAAAACAAAGGGAATAATAAGCAAATGCAAAAATGATATACGCCGCCCTGATTTCTCCCATCCCAGTTATAATGCAAATGCCAATCCCCCCCCCCAACCCCTACCGCCTACGCAAGGAAAAACACGAAAGGAAAAAAAAAAAAAGCCTATGATAATGAACCCTCCCCCTCCCCCATCCATGCTGTATGTACGTATGTGTATGTACTTTACCCTTACCCCAACGCCGACGTTCTCCCACTCCTCTCCGCTGCTCCACGACCCATAGCCGACGATATCACGCCCGCACTCCCAGGTCTACCCGCACTGCCCGGTCTTCCCCCGGCACTCCCCCTCCTCCTTCCTCCATCCCCCCTCTTCAAAAATACCCTCCTCGTCTCCCCACCTCTATCTCTAACTCTCGGCAACGGCAGTCTCGCCTCTTCAGGACTCGACATAACTCCACTATTACTTCTCCCTCTCCCTGCTGGCGGAGTTCCATCCTGTTGTTGCTCATCTTCATACTCGCCGTATACACTCCCGCCGTAGTTAGAGCCGCTGACGCTTCCGCCGCGTTCGCTGGCGCTGCTGTAGAAACCCCCCGCTCCGCTACCGCGGTATCGTTCATTCGATGCTTTGCGGACTTGCCCGATCATGCCTTCTACCCAGGCTTGGTTTTCGGGTGTCATGTTCTTGTTAGCTTTACTTCTTGGTCCTGCGAGGCCAAGTGGTGGTCGTGTGTCATCGCCAACGCTCTCCGTGAATGACAATCTGCTTGTTTGACGTCTGAGGCCGAGGGAGGAGCCGGAGCTTGTTGGTCTTGAACCCGGAGAATGTGGTGATGGTGGTGTTAGCTCCTGTCTGTGTATGGGAAAGGAGTTGGTGGTTGGGGTGATGGGTTGTCGCTGTGAGGTCCCGTTGTGACCGCCGCGCATAATCGGGGATGGTCCGAGTGTGGGTGGGATTGTGGGGCCCTGGAGAGCAGGAGACTCAGATCGCCGGTGGCTGAGAAGCATTGGGGAATTGGAGCGCCGAAATGCTGGCGAGGGTGCGCGTCCCGGGAGTGAATGGCGGGAAGAAGTAGCGGTGACTGAGAATGCCGGGGAAACGGCGCGATGTTGTCTTCCTCCACACGCGGGACTTCCGGGTCGGCTGGTGTTGCTGTTGTAGGACGGACTCGGGAAACCAGCAGGTGTTGGGCTCCCGAACTTCGGCAGTGAAGAGTTGCTGGTGCTTGGGCGGATGGTGCGTTGGCCTGCTGATCCCCCATAGGCAGGTATATCCTGGATTTCGAGACGGCTCTCACTAACAGCCCTCATCTTGCTTCCGTGGTGGGTTGCCCATTCCTTGAGATACTCTTCGAGGTCGCTCCACCCTCCTCCAACACGGCACACGAGCCTGGAGTCACCGACAAGGCGGACATACAGCTTCATAGGCGGTTGTTCGTCGTTGCGGTGGAGGTGGTAGCATTTTATGTCGCCCTGAATACTATTGTGTCGACGAGATGACGTTCTGGCGTGTCCCTGCGTTCCGGAAGAGCGGTCGGAAACGACCGATTTCGGCGCTGGAATGCCCGACTGTGAAGTATTCCATGGCCTGATCGCGCGAGTCTTCTTATTCGACAGCTCGTTAAGTTTCTGAAGGTTCGACGCTGTAAGCTTGACCTTCTGCGGAAGGCTCATGAGGAGATCGTTTATTCTCTGGTCTAGTTCCTCGTCAGGGTTGCGTTGCGGTGTGCTGGGAGCTTCTTCTGCTTCCTGGTGGCTACGAGTCGAGTTCTCAAGCCATGGCCTCTCTTCGTACAGACGCTGACGTTTATCTGGAGTCACCGAGCTGAGGACCTGCTGGTGCTTCGAATTTAGAACATTGCGCTTTGGCAATCTTATCGCTGGCTGAGGCGGGATGTCGAAATCCGGAGTTTCTTCACGATCGAATCGTCGCTGTTCCGCAGAGGGAAGGTCGCTCGTATCAGCTGGGCTGCTATCCAAGCCAAACGTCTGGTGGAGTGGCGATTGATTCCAATATTCGTCGTGTCCAACTGTAGGTGAGAGAATGTGAGATCCATCCAATTCGGGAAGAACAATGTTGCTCGGAGTGTCGTCTATCCAATCGCTAGTCTGTTTGCAGATATTAATACTCAATAACACAGATTGGACAAGAAGCATACCTCGGAAGCTGGCACTGGGCTAGAAAAGAATGGTTCAATCGGGCTTCGAGCAAGTTGTGGGCTTGTCGTGGACTTGTATCTCACCGACCCATCCCCCTCTGTAAACTCATCCGGCAATAGAGAGCGACTTGCAACAAGGTCATCCGGTAGCATGGGGCTTTTCTCAAGCTTGTTGGGGGAGGAGTCGGCAAAAGAGACATCGTGACTCCCGAAATACTCCTCTCTTATTGAGCCTGGAGTGGTGGCTTCAGATATACTTGGAAGTTCCTTGACAATGCTCGCATCTCGATTAGACGCAACCGGTGTTGAGGTAGCCAAAGGCTGGGTCTCAAAGTCGTCAAACCCAACAAATGAATCGTCGCCGACAGGTGTCGAGGCATTCAGGACAGCATAGCCATGATAAGGTGTGACGGGGCTACTCGCAACGACTGATCGCGGAGTGGGAAGCCTTGGGCTATCCTGTTGGTCGAATTTCGGGGGAGACGACGTCAACGTGTACATCGCTTCATCTCGACTGGGTTTGCCATAGTTGGAAGCGCGTTCAATGGCAGATATAACATCATCTTCATCGCGATCAACGGATTGCTTTTCTTCGGGTTCAAAGGCGTCATCCAGATGAGGCGTTGCTGCGGGTTTCAAAGCTTGTGGAGAAGGTACATCTTTCAGGTCAAGCGCTTTCTCGAATATCGAGGGTAGGAGATCAATTGTGCTGGGGGCATAACGTGAATCGGAAAGAGTTGGGAGCGAAATCGACTTCGATGTTGGAGCCGGCTCACTGTCCCGACGCTTGATGAGGGGCGGTGCAACAATCATGTTTGATGACTCGTTTATGGCTACCTCCTTCTTTGACCCATCTGCATTATCCGCCACAAGTTCTGCGTTGTCAGGTGTACTCCTGCCAGATGTCGCTCTTTGGATTTCCGCAATAGCTTGCTCGATAGCTAGCACCGTGGGATCCTTTGCTGCCTCCGAAGAACCCTTCACATCATCTACCTGGCCGTCTAAAGTCGGAAGCATAGGCAACGAACGCGACGTTAAAACAGGAGTTGAAGCACCGGAGACCGATCGTTGCGCCTTTGTAAGCTCTGGTGTTGACAATGATCGGGGGAGTGAAGCACTCTGTGATTTTGATTTCGATGCAAAGTTCTCAAACATCATTCTGGCGGCTTGAACCCTTGAAACCTTAGTAGGTCGAGATGGCAATGCCTCTGGGACTTTGGCTGTGGTAGCAGTAGTCGGATATTTCGCCATTTGCTCAATAGATGCTATCTTCTTTAGCACATGCTTTTCGGATATCTCTGGTACTGGCTGTATTTTGGGCACCACTGAGGTCGACTTCTCTGCTGCCTCTTCCGCAATCGCAATTGCAAGGGCTACGACTGGTGTAACATTCTCCTCCTTCTCATCACGACGATCCTCGGCAATTTCGGGGGTGACAACTTCAGAAACCACAAGTGGAGCTGTATCAGGTACCTGGGCAACGGCTTCTGCTGGCTGCGTCGCAATATCCTCAGCGACGACAGTGTTGGCCTCAGTCAACTCAGGGACGGATTCCAGAGGAGACGCCGGCTCCTGCACTGAAAGTATGGGAATGTCTGACTCCATTTCCGGCTCAACCATGGTTATCTTCTCGGTCTCGTTAACAACCACAGCTTCAGGCACAATTGGTTCGGATAGAAGTTCCTGGGTTGCGGTCATGGTTGCTGACGTCGCTTCTTCCGTCTGTTCAGTACTGGACTCCTCGTCTTCCTCGATGACGGGACCGAGTTCGGTAGGCTCATAGGCGGCTTCCAAAGAATGATCCATGACGTCTCGAGTGGTATCGGAGGCAGTCGTTTCCTCCTCCGCGAGTACAGATTCAGCTGTAGGTACGTCTGCAGGATTGGAAACAATGTTTTCCGTAGCTGGGGTTGCAACCTTCTCTTCCTCCTCCTCTTCAGAGTGAAGATCCATGGCGACAACGACTGCTGGTGGTTCAGATGCAGGTTCCAAAAGAGTCGTAGCTTCAACGACAGCTGGAGCGGGAACTTCCTCCTCATCATCATGCTCACTCTGGACTACTGGTTCCATGCTTGCTATAACTTCCTCTGATTCAATAGGTGAAGCAACATTTACCGCCTCCTCTTCCTCCTCTTCCTCCTCTTCTGGAACACTTTCAACAACCTCAAGTACAACAGGAGCAGCTTCCGCGACGAGAGCAATCTCTTCTTTCTCGTCATCGTCAACAGACTCATTCAAGGGTGCTGCAATATCAATGGTCCCACTTTGTTCAATATCTTGGGCGACAAAAGCCGGCTCGAACACAGGTTCCTGCGGTGCCACGTCCATCGAAGTATCATCTCCATTATTTTCCATAGCAACGGAAGGTAGCTCAAAGGCAATAGGCTCGGGTGTAGTGTTTGAGAGTTCCTGGGTGATAACATTTTCCGCTTCCATCACGTTGTCGTCTTCCGCCGTGATGACTTCCGGGGTTTCGGTTTCTAGTTCAGGAAGTTCGACTGTTGCTTCAGATACTGTTATTTCTCGCACGGGAACAAGATCCTCCTCGTCTTCCTCCTCAACATCCCCTGCGGCTACGGGAGAAGGTTCGGTCCATTCGAATGCAGGGGAGGCTTTCTGGGCACCAACAACTTCCGTCGCGTTGCTGTCCTCCGCAGTGACAATTTCAGACTCTCCAATTTCTGGTATGAGCGTTTCTTCGGGTACATCTTTCTCCTGCGAAGGAACAGTTTCCTCTTCCTTAATATCCCCAACAACAAAAACGGTGGTAGAAAGAGACGGCTCCAACTGCACTGAACTCGCCGTCGTCGGGGTTTGGTCCTGAGGTTCCTCGCAATCGCTCTCCCGACCGCCGACATACGGTGATGTAGCCTCTGAAGGTTCGGCACGGGAATCAAACCATTCTTCATTCTTCAACTCGGCCTCAATGGGTTCCTCTACCTCCTCACGAGAATCTGCCGTCACCCCCTCGTTAGATCCCTGCTCGCTAGCTGCTCTGGTGCTGTCAGGAGTCGACGGGAGCTCCTGTTTCAGAAGCACGGCTGGCGGTTGAATTCCCAACCCCAACTCTCCCGCGCCCAAAGGAGGTGTCATAAATGTCTCCGTCTCCCCTTCGAGCTCTTCTTCGTCTTCCTCTTCGCTGTTCTGGTCGAGGGCGTCGAGTTCTGATGCAAGGGTTCGAGGTGACGGTTGCACATTTGCTTCACTTGCATGTTCGGTATCTTCCTTAAGCTGCGGTGAACTGGCTTCCCCGGCCTCCGAAATAATATGTTGAAGCTGTTGACTGGTTGTGATAGGGAGAATAGGGGCAACGACGTCTGGCTTCTTCTCCACTTCTTCCTGAACAATCGGAAGTCGATCCGCAGTTGAACCACGCCGTGATCCCTTTGGAGACAACTTCAGGGGCGATCCCCTCGGACTAAGTGGCACATCAAAACCTTGAACCACGATCGTCGGATTGCTCGAGCTGCTCGTAGGAGATCTTAGCCTCTCACCAAACGTTGCAGAAAAGAAGCTCTTCTGCTCTCTCTCGGCTGCATTCTCGGCCTCACTCCTCCTCCGCTCCAAATCCAGACCTGGACTCGCAATTGGACTGATCGGACTGAAGCCTCCCCTACCTGGGGTAAATGGGAAACCGTCGCCGATACTGTCGCCTCGGCTCCTACGGCTCCACCGCCTCCCTCTGTCTGCTTCGATTTCCGTAGCCTGGACTTCCCGCAACCGCTTGAGAAGGCTTTTGTCGAGTCCCAATCCTACTGGCTCCTCGGGTTCGACGTCGTCGGCAGCGTCCATTTGCCCTTCGATCTCGATTCCCTCTTGCACATCCTCTTGCGCTTCAAGGGCCTCCATCAGGCCACGCTCAATCTCGCCGACCTTCTCGAGAACATCTTCGACGGCATCTTCATCCTCGCGGGCTTCTTCGGCGACACGTTCACTCTCCCTAACGAGCTCCATCTTCTCCATTTCGGTACGGAATTCTTCGGCTTTACTGACTTCCCGTAGACGTCCTTCGAGCACAACACGCTCAGCATCCATCTCCCAGTTGCTGACGCCTTCTTCAATGTCCTCCAACATTCCGATCCATTGATCGGGGAGAACGTCCTCCCTCCCTTCTAACGCATCCAGCATGGAGTCCATAATCCTCCCAGCCGCTGTAACACGCTGCTGAATATTCTCCGCCATAACTGCAAAGATCTCTTCGTCCAGCTTCTGAGTCCCGTTCACGATGGCGGGGAGTCGGATAGCTTCGTAACCCGCATCCAAGGCGTTCTTGGCGTTATCAAGCCAGCGAAGGAAGACGGGAACAATTTTTAGGACGGCGAGCCGTATAGCCCAGATGGAAAGCATCTTCATCAGGCGGTGTAAAGGTGGGAGGAGCTGAAGGGTGGTGGCTGTGATGACGGCAGAGGACGAAGTGAGGGGGTTATCAATTCCTGTTCGGTATGCTAGAAAGTATTAGACATGTCATGAGGGGAAGATTTGGTTTGGGAGGGTTCATACATAAAACTTTGCCTTTGAGGCCTTCGACGTCGAGTTCTTCGACTTGGTCGGTGATTTGTTCTATACGGGCTTCATATTTTTCGACGGTAGATTTGGGTAACGATCCAAAGTACTCTTCGTTGTCGTCTACGTCTTCGTATTCGTCCTCATCGTCCTCTGGTTCCTCCTTAAGGATATGCTGCTGTTTGTGGTGGCGGACGGGAGTCGAAGGAGTGGCCGATCCGTTCGTCTTGACCGACAAAGGTTCCGCCGGTGTTGATCTGGGAATCTCCTGCCTAAGGGGTGTCGCTACCGATTGTCCCCCATTCTCCATCATAGCAGCCGCGGCCTTTCGCTGCATCTTAAGCTGCATAGGTGTCAAAGGCTTTCCCGCACGATTCGTCCTCGGGATTTCGCCACCCAACATCATACTCCCGGGCGAACCTCCAGCAGGAGTTGGACTGGGGGGTTGTCCTCCTACTGCTATTGCTCCTCTCCTCAAAGGGCTGTCCTCGTCTTCTTCGGTGATGTCATCCATCCTCGGAATAATCGACTTCTGGCGCTCCTTCCTCTTCTTCCTCTTCCCGGGTTCTGGTGGTAGATATCCTTCTCCTCCCTTTCCCCTTCCCCATGCCAGAGTCCATCCCTCCACTTCACGTAGCCACTCCCCGACTTTGACAATCCCTTCAGCCGCACGAAGACTCCAAGCGCGTTCCTCGGGTGTGAATCCCATCTCGGAGTCGTTGGCCATCTCCCTGATCGTCATTGGTGTCAATTTCGACAACAGCGGGTCTGTAGCGACCAAGGCTTGGATTCTCGATCGACGATTTGAGCGGGTGGGCGACACCGACGGCGACGAGTAGTTGCTGCGACATGGCGATGTTAATGCGGATCGTGGAGCACGGTAGTAGTGGCTCGACGGGAATGCGGGTGGTTGTCGAGGGGTCTTTGGAGGGGCTGAATGGAAGAATGACGATATTGATTGCGGCGGGGTGGTGGAGAAGGGTGACAGCGGTGACGGTGTTACGGGTGCATGGCTGTGTGCCGAGGGAGGTTCGGGACGTCGAAAGGCTGAGCCCGACGATGGGGTTACGGGGAGGGGAGAGGGTCGCTCTGGTGTCCATCCCGGCGGGAGGGGGGAGTGGGAGGACATGCCGAGACGGTGTGTCGGTGATGGTGGTGGTGGAGCTGTGATCTAATCGGTGTGTGTGCTACTGTACAGTGTATGATATGTAAGGAAAACGGGTAACGAGATCGATCTTGGTGATCGACGTCTTGGTTGGTTTAATGTCAATGATATGATATATGAAAAGAGTGAATGGGCTCAGAGTGAGTGAGCGAGGGAGTGAATAAATGAATTGTCGAATCCGTAATCGCCCTTTCGACCTGTCGCCGGGCAGTAGTGCGTGCTGGCGGAGAAGACGCGATTAGGTTTTGTTCCCGTGCGTTGGGTCTGTGTGATTGGCCGGCTGGGCTGGGCTGGGCTGAGGAAGTGAGGTGGACGATGTGTTAGGTCAGGGACAGGTGGTCAATGAACAACGACAACGGAAACGAGAGTGAGAGAAACGAAAATACTGCTGCAATGTTGAAGGTGAAGGAAGTCAACATGTTCTGACGGCGGTAGTGATAGTGGTGGAATGACGACGATTCAATCAAAGCGATAATGATAATGATAGTGGATAAGCAGCGATATGTCAATTGTCCGTTGATGATGAAGTCACTCGGAAGCTGGCGGAGGCGGTGATATAGAAGTGAAGGTAGGGGTATAAATGAATGGACTGGGAATGAATGAAGGAATGGCTGTCGCTGTGCGCTGCTCTGCTGCTGCTGCTGCTGCTGTTTGTTCTGCTTGGTGTCTGGTCGGAAAGGTGAGGCGAAGCTGAGGAGAGGAGAGAGAGAAAGAGAGAGGGAAACAAAGCTGAGGCCTCGTCTTCGCTGAGATGAAGAGAGACCCGTGCACAGCCGTGCAATCTTACTATCGCTGCTGTCTAACCGTCAAGGGCGAAGCTGCAATTTGGTGTCGCTTAGCCTGGGTTTTTCCAAGAAAAAGAAGATGTCCTCTCGCAAAGAGTGGCCGTTGCTGGCTGGTGTTGATGATGAGCCTATAGAAATCCAAACGGTCATAGAGTCGCTCTGTTTTCTGCTCAATCAATGCATTGCTGCTCTGTCCCGGTGCCTGCGTGACGTTTCATGATCCTGTGCTGCGTGTTCCCCTCCGATCAAATCAGAGCCTCACCCTGCCTCGTCATCTCTCCCCCCCCGACGACCACCAACACAACACGAATCCGCCCACACCGCGAGAGTCTCAGCCCATATCTGCCGAATCCTCCGAGACCGAAACAACGCCGAGGACGAATCATGTCCACCGAACACCATCCCTCCGTTTCTGGTACTTCTGTCAGTTCCACCAGCCACCAATCGCGCATTCTGCAACCTGACAGATGATCATGTCTGGACGCGAATAAATACAAGCTGATGGGGCGCTTGCACGATGATGCTCCCACCTCAAAAGCTTTATAAACTACCCCAGATTCCAACCAAGGTAGTATAAGCTTCAGTTGAAGCTACAGCGAGACAGAACATGCATATCCACCTCAGCTACAACGATGCCGCACAATCCAAACTTATCCACCAAGCCGCGACAGCTCCCGCCGTCCACGCGCGCCCCCTCCCATCCATTGACAGCGCCGGCCAATTCGCCCTCCTCGTCAATAACACTCTCGTCCCCACCATTTCCAACATAGACTACGACTATGCCTTCTTCTCCCCTCCTTCAGGCCCCTTCACCATCCGCATCTCCCACCCCAACACCCCTCTCACCGGCGCGCGCATCACTCCCCTGAAGCTCAAGATCCAACCCACCATCGACAGCGCCGGCGTCGTCACCGCAACCCTCCCAGGCGCAGGCTACTACATCATCAAGCTGAACAGCTTCACCGAGCTCGTCCTCCTCGCCGACAAACCAGAGATGATGATCCCACCCTCCAAAGGCTACAACATCTTCAACGTCCTCACCTACGGCGCCCACAACGACAACACCTCCCTCACCGCCACCACCACCGCATTCCAGTCCTGTCTCGACGCCGCTTCCAAAGTCTCCGGAACCGTCTACGTCCCCGCCGGAATCTACGCCCTCGGAAACATCACCATCAACTCCAACACCTCACTCTACCTCTCCTCCAACTCCACCCTCCGCTTCGACCCCTCCCACGCCTACACCATCCACTGGCGCAAAATCTCCCAAGGCCGTCGACCAATAACATACTGGATTTCCACGGCCTTCAACTCCACCAACATCCGGATCTTTGGTCGTGGCACAATCGACGGCAACGGCGTCGCCTCCGCGCGTTCAAATTTCGGCAACAACCTCCTAGTCCCAATCTCAACCACCTCCTTCATCTGCTCCGGTATCCTCTTCAAAAACTCCGCCTCCTGGGCCGTAACACCAATCCTCTGCACCCACGCAACATTCACAGACCTAAAGCTCCTCAACCGCTTCCGCGACTCTGGCGAAAACGACGGAATAGACGTCATGCACTCCTCCCACGTCCTAATCTCCAACGCAATCGGGATCGGTCTCGACGACCCGTTCTCTACAAAAACCTGGCGCGCGGGGCCAGAAGATATTACCACCTCCTGGCCGATCCCGGCGTCTGGTCTCCCGGGACTCTACAATGTAACATTCGAGCACACTGTCAGCTGGACGATATGTTTTGGGCTCAAGATCGGGGCGGGGGTGTTTACGCCACAGGAAGATATTACGTTCCGGCACTGCGTGGTGTATGATACTTCCATCGCGATCGGCATACATTTCGCGTATGGAACGGAGTGGGTGAAGAATGTGTTGTTTGAGGATGTGGATGTGGAGATGTGTACATGGACGAATATGGCGATGAGGACATGGTGTGCGTTTTTTGTTACTGGCGGGACGGATACGGAAGTTGAGGGGAAGACGGTGATAAGTGAGGTTGTGGTTAGGAATGTTAGGGTGAGGGATGTGGGGAAGACGGTGGCGAAGATTCAAGGGAGGGATGAGGGGGCGGGGTTGGTGAAGGACGTGGTGTTTGATAGGGTTTTGTTACCGACGGGGAGTAGGGCGAAGACGTTGAGTGAGATGGGGTTTGATGGCGGGGTGAAGTTTGCGGAGGATGTGGTGGTGATGTGAATATTGGAGTTGGGAGTTTTGGCGTTTTTGGAGAGAGGGAGATATCCTGCAATCGTTTCACAGATTTTTCTCGTCACTCGCAACGGTGACTGGCAGGAGGAAACCCGGGGTTTTGGTTTGGTTATAATAGTTCTCGGAGTTTCTGTGCAGTGTCCGAGAAACACCTGAATGATATATTCTATGACTCGTAATAATAAAAAGTCGGTAATACAAACATAATACAATCATGAAGTAGAAGCTCCCCTCCCCTCCCCGTCCCGTGATTAATCCTTAAGTCCAAAAAAACTCCAACACCAAACGCTGTTTTTCTTTCCTCCATGCCAAAACCGAATGCATATATATATACAGTCCCCCCCCTCATCACCCAGCTTTATTCCACCTCCACCCCCTCACCCTCCAAAAATACACCGGCACACCCGCCGCCACAAACGCACACACCACCAGGGTCTGCAGGGGACTCGAAAACACTCCTCTCGAAATCAAAAACAGACTGACACAGCAAAACACCAGCGGGGTAGTAATCCACGTCTTATACGGTCTCTCCAACTTCGGTTCTCGAAACCTCAACACAATCAACCCCAGCACCGTCAGGAAATAAAAACTATACCCCGCAACACCATAAAAAGTCAGTAGCGTCCCAAACTCGCCTACAAGAATGTATGCCGTAGAGAACACCGCGTTCAGTAACATCGCGTACACTGGCGTCTTGACAAACCAGGTGCTGCGGAACCCGAGTGTGCCGAAGACGGATGGGAGGTAGCCTTCCTTTCCGGCGACGTAGACGAGGCGGCCAGAGGTGAAGGTGGAGGCGTTGAGAGCGCCGATACAGGAGAGGGAGACGGCGATCGCGAAAACGAGACCTCCCACCGCGCCGAAGACTTTGGTACCAAAGGCCACCGCGATGGTGTTGGACGACCCGATCACTTTGCCGGAGAGAACGAAGTAGTATGCCATATTCGCGAGGAGGTAGGATATGATTACTACCGGCATTCCGGTGTGGATTACTCGAGGGAGATCGCGCGTCGGCTGCCGCATCTCGCCGGTGACGTAGTTGACCTGGTGGTGTGTTAGTGGGGAGTGGAGAGGAGAGGGAAGGGGGAGGAGCCGTACGTTGTCCCAGCCGTCAAATGCCCACAGTCCGGCGTATAGTGCAATTGCGTATTCGCCGAGTCCTCCAATGCCGCTGCTTTGGCGGGCGCCCACGTGGCCCACGCCGCCCGGGCGAGGCTCAAACCATCCCATATCCTTCCATTCTGTACTCGCGCCCTTTCCATCGCCGTTGAGCCCAGTCACTGCCACCACGATTCCAATGATGGTGATAGCTAGTAGCGTGCCGACCTTCAAGAACATCATCCCATCACTCAGCCGTGTTGTCAGCCGTGTAGAAACAATATTCAAGGTTGTCACCAAGAGGAAGCATAGCATAGCGGTGATCTTATTCGCCCATGCACTCGGCAGCGGCTTGTCGCTGTCTGCGAAGGAACCAAACAACACCCCGTTGATATACTCCCCCGAGATGATCGCAACAATAGCAGAACCACCTGGCTTCAACACTACTATCGCCGCCCACGAGAATAGGAACCCTGCTAGCTCCCCGAAGCAGTGTCGGAGATACACCCCACTCCCGCCGTTCAGCGGGATCGCACCCCCGAGCTCCGCATATGACGCTGCACCTGTCCATGCTAGTAGGCCGGCGACAGTCCAGACGATTAACGACACACCGGGTGATGGGACATGGTTGTTGACTTGGCTTGGGGATGAGAAGATGCCGGAGCCGATCTGTAGGCCGATTAATAGTGAGAGTCCATTGAGGAATGTCAAAGTCTTCTGTCGCTCAAGACCTCCGACGACATTAGATCCTATTGAAGACGAAGGTGTGCCTAGTGGTTGGTACCGTGAACCCTCGGCGGAGGATGTGAGAGGGACGAGGTGGGTGTTGAAGTCGAAGGCAGAGGAGATGGAGTAGGAGCGGTTTGAACGCGGTCGGTAGGATTCCGCGTCGACGTCGGAGGAGAGCGAGAGCCGGCGGGACGAGGAGATGCCGGAGGGGGAGGAGATGGAGGAACGCGCACTGCGGGAGTGGACCGAGTCGGAGTCAGCTAGGGAGGCGAGCTCCAGGGAGTCTCGGACTGGTGCATAGGCGGCTCGGGAAGCTGGCATCGGGTGGGTGGGTGCTGGTGATGGCAGTGATGACAGTGGTGGGCCTGATGACAGTAACTGTAAGGTTACCGTCGTAGTGACTGTAAGGCTACCGTGTCAATGCGAATGTCGTTTACGTGTTTCGCGCGTGGTGTCAGGGTGTGATGATCATTATCGTCATTAAGCGTTTCGTGTTGGGTTGTCGGGATGTTGTGGTACAGTTGGAGATGTCAAGCCGTCGAAAGGGGCTCTGGGGTTAGGGGTTCTATGTGATCCACATACCATCACTTGCACCGATGAAAATGTACATGGGCCTCAAATTATAACAACGATTCAGTAGTGTAGGGGTATCGTGGGCGCTTGCCACCAGCAATTCTGCGCCCGACCCGGGTTCAAATCCCGGCTGAATCATTTTGATATCTTTTTTTACGTGGAAAGATAGAGATATATTTTACAGTCGAAGACACAAATCCAGAATGTTCCGTCCAGCTTATCGCGGCCACCCGATGGAGCTCTATCGTGATTGGAGAGTTGTGGCCGCTACATCTGCATCATCCGCGGATGAAGGTTCTTCGGGACGATGACAGTTACTGGCTGATAGCCCTGTGGGGTGCCAGTTGTCCGGTGGCTATATGCTGCAGCAATGGTAAGCGAATGTCCTTAATGATGTCTTTTATTCTTCTCGGTCATTATGATGGGGGATGTTGCAATCAACGTTCCGCCTGTCTCGTGCGGCTTGCTGCTACTCCGGGTGCAGATATGCCGTTGATATGCCGTTGTGCTATCTCGAAGGCTCGTGTACTTATGTATACTGGAGCGGAGTGATTGATAGATGGCATGAGACAACCTACGGCTAAAACGCCGATCTGTGACTGAATCTTTAGTAAGTTGTCCCAGCTATCACTCTATTAATACACAGAGTGTGTACTTTGCCAACATGGGACGACATCGCGTGTTCAGTATTTCGCCGTATAGACCAAAGTTGACCTACCGGCTTAATACACGTACTTCGTTGAACAGCTCGTAACATACAGGCAGTATTCCGGCCTTTAGTATCGCACCCCCAAGAGTCGGCGGTGGGGAACACTAGATTCATCTCGTCAGTCCTCATTCACTTTGCTCCAGTAGAATCAGAAACTGACGACTTTCCCCGGGTCCAGCAACTCATCAGGACGACGACCATCACCTTCAGACTGGACATTTGCCTGCTTTGCCGTGATCACATTGTATTTGGTCGCTTGCGGTTCCATACAACACCAGGCTGGTTGTATGTTCTAGTAAACTCCGAGTGGCACGCTCTGGTGTCTGGCACATAGTATGGACGTCTTAGATTCTATACCCGATCTACTCCATCATGACAGGGCCGGTGCCATCGCTGCATCGATTGACTGAAAGGGTACCATCATAGTCCATCCGCTTTAACCGTGTGCTGCAGCCAACTTGGTCGCTGATGCAGTGAATCGACGTTTGGTACAGAACGAATCTGTGAGCGATTTTACCTCGCCAAACAGACAGACAATAGCGACTATATCTATATCATAATGGCTAGGCGCCATGTTGGACAACTTATTGGCGCTGAGGAAATGGCGCACCTCGATTGAGGCAAGAAATCGTACCTAGACAGCAGAACGACCAGTGCTGCAGGAGTAGTAGGGCCGTTGCATCGGCGTTGATCGATACTCATCCGGCTGACCTAAGAAGCATTCCAAGTTGAGCTCTGTCTCTCCAATGATCATGAGTAGAACATACCGCCATGTTTCTAGAGGGAAACTCCAGGGTTAATAGGACTACCTATTCCTTGCGGAGCTTGCCTTTTGGATGAAGATATGTTCATCACGGCCCATCATCAGTCCTCACTCACCATCATGTGCATGCAAGTCTGGTGTTTCAGCTGCAGACGGCTTGGCTCTGCGCTCCACATCACACTTCCGAGAACGCCGCGGCGCCGGCGCTCGCTACCAGGAAAACAAGTCCACGCCTAAGGCAAAACGGGATTGAATATGCGATACGGGCATACTCTACACGTTTTTGAAACATCCCCCGAAAAGTCCGAGGAAGTGCAGGTATCACACTAGTACTCTTGACACCTCAGCCTGGGTTCCGCGGGGGGGTTGGAAGAAAAAGTATCGAAAAGCAATGCTGAGGCTTTGTTGAGATTCCGGTGGCGCTCAGGAGATAACGGTCGTAAACGGTCAGCTGTTGAGATGTATCAGGTACTCGCGGACTGCGGACTCCGTCCGCACTTGTCGTGTGATCTCAGCTTTTGAGCTCAAACCTGGGAAGTCAGAAGTCGAGGAAACTACCTGCATTTTTATTGGCCAATCGGGCCCGTGCGCTTAGGCGCTCTTGTTCAACCTCCTCCCATTCCAGGGCGTCCTGAGGGCCGGTAGAAACCAGTCCGTATCACTATGGAACGTGTTTACGCTCCACAAACCTGGAAAGTCATACGCTAAGAGAGCTAATGTACCTGGTCTTCTAGAAGTAAGCCAAGCTCGGTGGGTCCGGCTTCCAGTTCTCCGAGGCAGTACTTAGACCTTGATTTGTGACCCAGCAGCACCAGCGGATCGAAAACAACATTCGACATCACTCGATAGTTGTAGAGAGGTATTTGCTTCTACGGGTAGAACGGCATCACATTCTCGGCTTTCAAATACGGAAAACCGGACGTTTTATGTAGGGACGTTGTCCTCAGCCCTGCGTCAAAAGTGCCCAAACCAACTTGGCACGCGCATACCCAGGTATGTGGAAATTTTATTCCACAGCTTTACGGGATGCGGTGCTGTCAATTGAACTCAAACATGCATAAAAGCAGCACCAACAGTCATTCTTCCCATGCATAAGTGGGTTCGGCAGAAAACTCCCAGATAAGAGTCGCTCTTCTCGCCCGCTGCTGCCAAATGTTTGCACTGATAATGCGGGGCAAAAAGCAGAAATCATATCACCGGCCAGTGTCTGTTTGCTTTTGACTTGCCAATCGTTTCTAAATTCTGAAATGGTGATCATGAGCATATGAGTGGTGAGGGATTATCTGCTTAGCGAAGTAAAAGCAACACTATTTTAGAAATGTAGAGTACATATGAAAGACAGGTCATATATATATTTATCGGCGATAATATGGTCTGTTGGAGAGATAGAAACGGTCATCGCGCTGGAGAAATTCTGGTTGGCTGGTCAAAATGCGGGGAAGCGTATTCGTCAAAATTTGACTAGAGCGGCCACCACATATGATCATTTGTTTCTTTTTTACAAAAAACACGAATTTGCTTCCCAGCCCTAACCCCAGAATTCGGTTGACCGACCCCATCCCCACTAATTGCTCTGCTTCCAGACAAAGCTGCTCGGTACTAATGCGTTACAGTTGCCTATGATACCAAAGCATCACAGGTCGCCTCTGATAACCAGATGTTGGTGGACGTTCACCAATCAGCCGCGGAATACCAAGTTTGCGATGGAACTACGTTTCGATTTCCAATCAAACCTTCCGATCAACGGCCATAGACGAGCTGTATCCGCATTTGGAGCACGCCACTGGTTAATGCAAGAACAGGCATCACTTCTTGACGAACAAGCGCGGCCACTCATCACCTCGCCTACATGCTGTCGTTCCCACGTACTAATCGGTCCAGGGATTGGCAGGAGAAAGAGTCCGGACCTCAATAAACTTTGGCAATGCTTCCATTCATCTCCTAGCGGTGATGTGCATTCGGTGTCCAGGAACCCTCGCAGCTTTCCCAAACGCCTCAAACGCAGCGATAATTGGTCCATTGAGCACCAGCTGATATCAATACCACCTACGTGGATTAGTAACAACAAAACCTGGTTTCTGCCAGGGCATATATGAGAAAAACAGCACTTACATATATCTGCCAACCCACAGCGCCGCACGCGCACACTGATACCGCCACATGTGCAATTGCCGAATACCTGATAAAAGCAAAGACAGAAACTCACCATCCGCGTATTCCTCGGATACCAACCACCAACTTGGGAACTTTCGCTCTGTCACCGACTAGTATCGCCATATCTACCCTGCGGGAGGCCTCAGCCGGTGTTGTATTGCTTCGGTGAGAGATCGGTAAGTTCCCAAGGGATCTACATACTCGGGAGATTGATCAAGATTTGGGCGATCATGGGCGCCTACCCTATAGTAACTCTCACTAGATTTTTGTAGGCCATCCTTTCAGTCTATCTGTTACGTAGAACATTCACTGCACACCCTCATCTCGATCCTTCATTCTTCAAGATCGCGATCGCCCGCCACGAAGCTTCGAAGTATCACAGCCGGGTTTAAGCTTTGCTTCATCCACCTCGGAAATGCCGCGTGCGTTAGTGGCGCTTGATGACCTAGGTATTTGCTATAGCTAGCTGTGATATCGTTGGAGTTCAACTGCCGGATATCATAAGGTTATAACACGGAACTGAGATTTCGGTGCCAGTGTCGGAAGTCGGAAGACTCCTGCCCTGTACATGTGGCGGGCCGCGCGGGTAGAGGGAATTGCTTCCGAACCCCATGCTTCCAGTGGAGCCCTCAGAAGACCCGTTGTATATATGTACTATACGCCTGCTGATCATGGAGGTTTTTTGCAGCTCTACACCGCTCATAGAGGCCACAGCGACTGGAAATTATGTCTGCGCCACAGGTCATGGATATAACGCTGCAATAGAGATCCATGGCCAGCGCTTGATTGTAAAGACAGCAACGTTGGACCAGCGTCGTGCAGCTAGTATCTTTGTTGAGGATGGCACCTTTTAGTTGCCTGGCCATGCATAGCCCGTTTACCCAGAATGTGCCGATGATCTCCCAGAGCCGGTTTTATCTGAGCCAAACACTACTGCAGGACAGTGAAGGCCTGAATCGAAACCCGGAACAGTGTTGTCCAACCATAATATAATATAACCCCACCACCAAACAATGCAGTCAGAACCTGCACTTTTCAGGCTATAAATTAGCTGGCATTGTGAAATTGTGGTTGCCGGGGAATTGTGTGTCACATGATTTGATACGCCGGTAGGTGGCTGCGCTGCAGGCGCTGCTGCACAACACGAGCGTCTGTCGCTGCAACAAGTCGATTCGAAACATTGATGCCGCAACTTCTGTATATCAGCGGTGTTTCCCCGGGCCAACGGAAAAGAAAGAAAAGAAAAGCCTCGCATCCAACCTGCGTTTCAGTATGTGCATTCATATCGGCCATCCGGATCCGCGGCCATCTACTGGTGGCACCCGGTGATAGATATTTTGGTAGAATAGAAACCATCCATTACCATTATTCATTATTTCAATCAAGGCTCATTGTTGAAACCTTGGTATGGTTGTTTTTAATCACCTACGTTGAATGCTCATCTCTACCGATTGCGTCGGTAGATAATCCTTCCCTCCCGCACCTCGTACGTGTACCTATACAGCGCTTTCACTCTCACCACCTCCACCACCACCACCACCACCATGACCACAGCCAACAAAGCGAAAACAAATTCTTCCAACCGGTGCCCGTTTTGTGACCAAAAAAAGGAAAACAAAAAAAAAAATCCTCCACCCGATTCCAAACGTAGAGTACTGTACATGAAGAGTTCATGATTAAACCCGTGCATTAAACTGCATTTCCCGATCGCCCCTTCTTTTTACCAGGTTCATAAATACCGTGCAGATACATATAGACCCCCATATGCATGCAGTAAGTATATGGACAAATTAAAGACCCCATTTGACCCCGTACGCCCAGACAACAGAGAAAAAAAAAAACGAAAAAAAAAAGTCGAAGGAATCGTTGAAGTTTCCTTGCCTTATGCAGTTACTCAGAATCTGATGCAGACCCGCCGCCATCAGCCTCCTGCTGCATTCTATACCGCTCCTTTTCATCTGCAGTCATATCACTCTTTGCCCTATCTAGCCGTACAAATGCCAGCATAATCAACAGAGCTATTGCCGCCAGCCCGACTTCGAACCAGAACACATATTTGTAGCTCTGCCGAAGGCCGGTGTCCCGAGTTTGATGGGCCAGGATCTCTCCAAGGCCTAAAAAGAACGCAATGCTGAGATGCATGTTGGAGTTGATTCTGGGAGTTGACGCGGTGTTAGTTACTGCTGCTGTAGCATAGATGAATGACTCAGAATGAGTGGGCTTACATGGCTCCAGCAAGCCCTTGTTGACGTTTCGGAAGCCCAGTGGTGATGAAAATATTGGTGATATTGAAACTTATGTCGATCCCAATCGTTCCAGTGATCATGGCTGGGAAAACGAACGCCCAATATGGAGGGTTCACAGGCATGATTGCAAAAAGTAGTGGCGCAATAATCCACGACACACCGGCTATAAGCATGAGAATTGTGCCGGATAGTAAGTGAAGTACGAAACCGCCAACAGCCGCAATGATAATGCCGCCGACACACATTGGGGAGAACCAAGCGACAATCTGGAGTGGGGTGCCGCTTCGAAGTACAGAGTGCATGCTATCAAGAATTAGTACTTCAGATAACAAGGCCCGGGTGAGGCTGAAACAAGGTGGCGGGGGAAACTCACTAGTATGTGGAATACAGCAGAAAGATACCCAAACCTCCGTATTGCATAAACATTGCGCCAACGACGGCTGGGAACATTTTGACTTTGAAGATTTCAACTGGCAGTAATGGCTGTTCCGCCATCCAGCCTTCCCACCACACGGCGATACCCAAAATGATCGATCCTGCGCAAAACGAGAGCAGAATGTACGGCGTTTTCCAACCGTGGGAGGCTCCTGGTGAGGCGGTGAACGAGAACACAACCAATATCAACCCTGAAACTATCAGAATGGTACCAGGCCAATCCATTTTGATACCAAATGATGCGCGCTCCTCCTTGTCGCATGGCATAGAAGCCCATGCGAGAAAGAAGGATATTGCGGTCAGAAGTGCGCCAATGAAGAAGTACCAGCGCCAGTTCATTAGTTGAGCTGCGAGTCCAGCAAAGAATATTCCCAGGAAAAATCCAAGGGGTGCACATGCTCCATAAACTGAGAACACCTGTTTAAAAAGAGCTGTTAGTCACTGTCTGATATGGCCGAATTTTCTCCCATAGAACTTTATCGCAGTGAAAAAAGTGCGGCAAATGATCATATGAATGTTATCCGGCGCGCAAAATTTGTGGGGCTGAGGGCGAGCGGTATTCCAGCTGAGGTGGTCGCAATATCAAGCAAAAGTAGGAATAATAGTAACTAACCACGTTTTTCCGAGGGCCGGGGCGATAGACGCTTCCTAGGAGCATTACGCTGCTAGGAAGAAATGCAGCTGGTCCCAGTCCTTGGAGAGCCCGCGCGAAAACTAACATCAATTCTGTTTTCGCAATTCCTCCAAGTATGCTAAAGATAACGAGCCATCCCACGCCCAATATGAACAATCGTTTCCCACCGTACATGTCGGAAAGTCTGCCCATGGGCAGCAGAAAGCAAGACACAACCAGTGAAAATGCAGATGCCGGCCATGTCGATGAATCCTCACCAATGTTAAGTGCTTTAACAATTGCTGGCACCAGAACGTTGAACCCAGATACATAGTATTCCTGTAGCGCGAAAACATTAGCGGATGTCTCACTGATATACGTAGGCATAGCTCGGCGAACAAGCCGCTTAACACCAACGTGAAGGGAAATTCAACCCACCACCAAGATCTGAGCCATGCATATCGATAGAACAAACCCAATCTCTGACCATCGGGTCTTGAAACATTCGGGTCTGATTCTCCCCAATCGCTCAATTTCCTTCTTGTCGATGACGTCAAAAAGTGAACTGTCCCGATCGGCTATAGACCCACGCCCCCCACTGCTGGGGGTTGCTGTTTTTTGCGAATCCGAATCTTTAGTGCTGCTCATGGTTTTATGTGTGTTTGAAATGAAAGTGGGAGGGCAGGCGGGCCTTCCGCGAGACGACAGTGTAAGGGTTTACAACCAGTATTGATAGAATGGTAGTCTTCAATGGATACTCGAGGGGGTAGCCAGGTGAACGGTAGCTGCTGGTAACTCACTTCTATTGTCAGACTGATGTTGGATAACTGACGCTGAACGATTGAAGGCGTGCGAACTGGGTTCTATTTATCGATATCAAGCTGTCGGGATACCATACCTAGACATTCGGCGGGTAAGACAATATTGCCATGATCAGTGAGCCGATCACCATTGTGTGTAGTGTCTATGGAGACCAGGACGTAAGCGTCTTGAGAGGTTGGACCTGTGACTTGATGGGGACACGCCATGTGGCACAAGCTTGCAAGCAAGCGTAATCAGCCCAGGAAAAAATAAATAAATTAGTTACGACGACGCGCCACAGAAAGGAAAATAGGCATATAATTGTGAACTGGGGTATTTATGGGTGGGAGCCGGGTCAACAGACTGGAAGATGTGAACGATGCATAGTACATATTTTAGCTCGTCACAAAAGTAACTATTGGGGTGGAGGGGGTGGAGGGGGGTGGTTTATCCGAGAACGACGGAGTACGCAACACAAGTCCAAGACTTTGTACGTTGAAGGTATGTTTAAAATCGGACAGATAGGGTGCAGAAAAAATAATTACAGTCTGAAGTCCTGGTTGGCCATAGGCATACGCATCGGTGCAGGTGTTGGTCCTGAGAACTAAGTATTTGTCAAGTTCGACTGACATAACATCCGTAGACATTTCTGCAGTCGTCCCAAGATCTGTGATGTATCTGCCAGATGTCTGGGAACTGCAGGCCCGTTTGGACATCCCAACTGGCGCAGTTTCGCGGCAAAACCTCTTACAATGGGGTGGGTGTACTCTCTGCATCCCACCTTCTAAATCGCCCCATAACGGAAGATTATACCTTGTATTTCGCCTCTGGGGCGACCGGTTTTTCCATGCGTATGAGGAAAAAAAAAACAAAAATTTGTGGACAAAAGGGATCCAATAGATAAAGCAAGAGGCAAATCGATATGATCAGGTTCTCACGAACTCTGTGTTCTTTTGCTCCAAGTAGAAGTCCTAACCGCGGTGACGTTAGGGGAACCAATCAGAGCCCAGAATTGGCTTTGTTAACCATGCAAGTGAACTGACTGCAAGTCATGGTACTTAAAACACCGAGTCAAGTGCTCGCCTAGATAGTTGTCATCCGCCCCGTACGGGGCCGGGCCGTATGATACACCTGCAGAGTAACTCTAGATCTAACTTTTGCCCACACTTCGAACCTTGCCACGGGATTACGCATGGACTAGGAACCACACCCACCGCCCACACACACGCACGCTCTCTCACTCATTCGCGCACGCAAGAGATACTAACTACGTGTATAGGGCATTGCCAGAGCTGATTGGAGCTGAGCGACTGTTGACGTTACTCAATCCCGCACCCAAGTGACTTAGCCCAATGGCCTGTGGCAGAGGTATTCCCCGAACCGAGGATCGGGAAGATCGCGGACCGTGGTACGTAAATGAAAAGGAGATATCCGGGCTCGTAGTGGGGTAATTCTCACCAGCCGCGCGAAGCGTCCATGAGGTTTTAGTAGTGTCTGGTAGAATTTGCCTGCTAGAGCAGAGACCATGTCGACGAAAATTCTCCTAGCTAACATACCCACTGTGCTTGATCTGAGAGTTGGAACCACAGGATTGTAACACAGCACTGGAAAATTTTACATGTTCTACTATATCCTAGGGAAGAAAGCCGAAACCACGCATTTATTTAAACAAGAATAACCTATTGGATATGAGGCAACGTACATGTATGTAGAGTAGAAATCACCTGGGTTGCTGGGCGAATCAAACACCCCTAATCGATGGGTTCGCTAGTATGCAGTGCACTCTACTATGCAGTGGTTCCCGCAGCATGTATGCAGATATGTGATTCAGGCTCCCACGCCCGAGAAACACCAGAACCGATCTGCCGAAGCCGTGAATTGGGATTTCTTCCGAGTTGGATACACACGCATATCTGCACTTTTTATGCCGATGTATGCATGTGTATGCGACTTCATTCATCGCCGAGCATCTGGTTGCGCTCTCGTGGCAACCTTTCATTTGTACTTCATACCACTCTTGCAGAAGGTGCGAATTTGGTTACATGGAGGAATCTTCCTTCGAGAGTCGTATCGCACACGATGAGGAGGTGCGCCGATGAGCATTGTCAGATTTTTATATAAATCGATACTGTCTGATGTATTCATCACACCTCCGAACATGTCCGGCTTGCTTAAAATGGCGACCGAGATGCCAGCGACTCCCTGCAGATTAGTTTGGGCTAAAACTCAGATCGTATTCCGGGTTAACTCGATACCTTAGACTACCGACGCGGCACCGTGTCGTGAACCGCCTAACTCCCAAATGCAAAAAGTGCTGTAAAGTTGATGCGAGGACTGGGAAGGTGTATATATACCTAAGCAGGTATACACAGATATTAATTAATATGGAGTACAACAAGATGCGGTTATTATTGGGACGATAGAATTTGCCGCGAATTCGAGTCGCAGGCAGGCGCCCAGGCGATATCGATTAAAGTTGGGCGGTATTGGTGGATTTCTCCCCGATATAAATTTCCATGTGTCAGTTCAAAAAGGGATCATGCTGAAACGCACATGGAGCACGTCTGTACGCCGCCATGAATATTCGATGGCAAACTACCTGCAGCCAAGATCCACGGTTCACCATGATGACTGCCTTGTCCAGCTACGCGGAAGGTGTGGGAAAAAGAAAAGAAGATACCGCGACACCGGCGACATATGATTGGCATTCGATCCGACCCCAGGCGACGGCGAAGAGCATCTCGAACCTCCACGCCTGAACATCGCGGGACCATGTCCAATTTCTGCCTACTTCCCATATCGATCCAATAACAAATTCTCGATTTGAGCACTCTGCTGCTGCTGACAGGTTGCGCTTTTGACCGCCATGCACACGTCCACCGCTCGGATTACCCAGATGGGGTTACTGATAACCTGAGTTATCTTCGTGTTACCTACCGTCTTTTTGTTTCGCTGGCTGGCGAACCAACAGATTTTCCGCAGATTATTGGGCGCCCTTCTGCCTATACGACTGTTACGGATCAACCGGTTATCTATAATATATCTGCTGTCCGTCCGTATCTGTGGTAATTCTCCAGTGCATGGGAGTGCATGGCTGAGTATTTTTTCAACTATTTCCCCACCATTTGAATTCACAAGCACATCTCGGTTGTGCATTCATCTTGAGCTTTTCCATATTGTACGCAGAGATAGATTTCCCATTCGGAGATGAGCATTGTTTTGTTAGATTTCATGTACCTTTCATGTGCACGAGAAATAGCCAAATTGCAAAAACTGTTGGGATACATATGCAAAACCCCTTAAAAGTACAGATATCCAAACTACTGCGATGCGAGCACGACCGATTATGGGGGATAATTTTCCCCAAAACTAGTTGCTTTCTAGCATCTGCATGTGAGAGGGCAGGATCACTGTCGAATCCTGATACACCATTAGTCCAATCATAGGGAAGAATTATTGGAGAACAACGCATAGGTACATCAACACAGTGCATACATTGAGCATGCCACACAGCGGCCATTAGAGTCCCAAGGCTTTATGTTTACCGTTTTACCCTTCAACCAGTAGATTTTTCAATAGGCTGGCCGATGCCCCGCCAATTCACTAGTCGTTCGCGGAACCGCGATACGCGAATGGATATGCAAAGGAGAAGGCTGATTGGCTGTTTAGAATATGCATGAATATATGGAGAAAACAGTGAAACAGCGTGTCCGCTAGACAGGGATTTTGGTGTGTGCATGCTATGTTTTTTAGCACTGGAACTGTTCTGAACAAGATCGTTCACCCATTGCTAGATTGGCTCAGAACAATCCAACACGAATCGATGAGCTCTGATCAATTGGTTGCCTCAGCACACCCTTGGCCCCTCATAACCTGGTCCAGCCGGAGATATATCGGGTCTGAGTGGTGTGAAAAAAAGCCGGTTTGTCGATGGCAGTGGTGGTACGGCAAGTATACACATCGAAGGATGCACACACCAGGATGGAGAACCATAAAACTTGTAGCCAATACTGGTAGTTAATACCAGATACTCTCACCCTTGGCCCCTGTCCAGCGGGATTCGGAATTGGTAAATTGAAGCATTTTCGTGCCATATTCTAGTGCTTTGAAGATGAAGTTTCGAATCATACCTTTGTTACCACTATTCCACGCGGACAGCCGAAATGAGCATGAGTTGCTACCTGAAAGCCGCAACAATTTACGAGACCCACAGTCTTCAGGCTTGTAGCTCATTGTGCCCAAGTATCCGGTTTTCCATTACTATTTGAAATATTGAACACATCGGGTTGTAAGGCAAATGCAAGCCACAACTCAGATGCTGGCCCCCATGCTAGTACTAACATCAAGACTATCCGAACGCCATCGCGAGCGATCGCCTAGTCTCTAACCAGCGTTCTAGTCCACTGAGCACATTTTGGGATGCATTGCCTGGAAGCCCAAAACCTATATATCTCTTTTGACCGGTGACCCAGCAGTTTATCACGTAGTTGGTTAGGCAACTTAGCAGAAATTCTCTGAGTCTTGTTGAACTGGGTATTTAAAGCAAGCGTGTAGGATGGGTAAATGAAGCACCGCTTCTCGACTTTTTTATACCCTCCGCGCGCCAAGCGGACACCGCCGGTCTCCATCTTTCACGACGCACCAACCGCCCCCTCGACGATGCGGATGTTCGGCACTAAGAACGGTATTCATTTCATCCGTTTCCGTCGCGCTTTGATGCGCTAGTCTCTGGCTGGAGTTTAGGCAGACTCGAGCTTCGCATAGTACGAGCGTTATTCGCCATGTACAGGCCGGGGCTGGCGGGACAAGCCTAAACCATGAAAGCGCCGACTTTTGTTCGGACCAGTCAGCAGCTACTCGGGAACACATTCCGTAACCCTAAACAGGCCAACGTCCGCCATTCACGACTCAATCTGTAAGATTGCTTGGGAGTTGTGATGAAGGAGCTCGAGCCATGAAGTATCTAAACTTACGGCTGTCAGCCACTGTTCTTCGATATGACATGAAGAAGATTTAGATTGAACTTGTGATAGCTACCGAATCCCAAGGACAGTGGAGCTACAACAGTTATCCACGGGAGTCCAACCACGTAGGGGTTAATCTTTCGAGCGTCGATTCTCACCAGCTTATCCATTGCTGTGGCCGCCCTCTACCGCCGACCAGCGAGGCGTGCTGAACCATTCAGGATTATGCTTTGCACAACCGACCATAGGCGTACAATCCATGGCGACGAGTTCCTCGGAAATCGATAGTAGCATCCAGTACTGGGTGGTGTGGAGAATTTCTAGCCGAGGTGGGGGCGGGAGGTGCATGGCCATCGTGGAACAAGTGTACGTTGCAACGTTGGTGAGTCCGTCCATAGACCTTATGATACCATACCATGATGGCCGAGCCTCCGGCAACAGCAACAGTAACAAAAAGAATGATTCAGCCGGGATTCGAACCCGGGTCGGGCGCAACATGCGTTCATCTACTTGCATGGCAAGCGCCCATGATACCCCTACACTACTGAATCGACATCACCATTCAAATTAAAATCAAGTTTACACAGTACTGTAAACAATGTCATTAAGCATCAATAGAGTAGAAGAGATCGGAAGTCCTCTAGGCAGCCCCCTCTTCATTCTTCACCTTTTTCTCCAACTCTTCCCCCATCCTCTCGCGTTCTTCCTTGCTGAGTTCTGGCGCGGTGCTCGAGTATCCCAATCCTATTTGGCAGCGTAAGCACTTCTCTGCTGCGATTATCCAAAAGACTTACCCAAGCTAGGATATTGTAACGGCACATCATCCAAAACATCGGGAAGTACTTCTAACAACACCGGCCACGGCTCTCCAATCCACGCCTTCCGTGAACTATGATCTTTCCTCTCCTCCCTCGTAAGTGGATGCACTAGCACACTTAACGATCCATGGTTCAGGGCCAAAAAGCTAAATACGGCAGCAAAACTCTCGCGAGGCACCCAAATCTCGTACGATCCTGCCGGATGCGGGCCTATTGGTGCGGTATTGACACGACTAAGCGGAACAGCAGCAAAGACGCCGGCTTTTCGGAGAGCAAGAACGGCGTTGCGGAGGGCGAGTGCAGCAGCGTGTTGGGAGGGAGAGGTGGTGTTGAAGTAGATATGGAAATGCCTGCATGTCATTAGCGGGGTATGTGGATCTGACGGAACGTCATGCTGGCCATTCTTTGACTTCGTTCCTGAGGACGAACTCTGGGTTGCTGAGCTTGGATACATCACAGCCTGCAGAGATGGGCCCGGTAGTCGGGGTGGATTGGAGGTTGGTGCCGTGGCGTGTTACCATTGCGCAGTGTGGTTTGAAGGGTGATGAGGTTCAGTTGACCGGTCACCAGACGTAGTTTGGTATGTATCACATCAGCCAAGACGCAACGAGCCAGCAGCACTCGAGATCTCCATAATTCAAAAATGCATTGATGTTCATGGATCTGGGTCGTAAATCTGACGGAAATAGTAGGATATACCTAGGTTCTCATTTAAGAATTTCTAATCACCAGTTCATCCGCGGGGTCACAGTTCTGCACTCGATACCTGTACGGCTGACGGTTCAACTCATCGAGATCGTAGGTTGTGCATCCCGAGACCGCTATGATGGAAACCTATCAAAACATCCAAAACCAAACTAATCGAGAACTCGATTTACATTCAGCTCACAGACGCATGTGGCATGATGGGGTTCGCTGACATTCTATAACCCCGACTTCGGTGGACTTTGCTGGGCAGAACTGTCATGATCAGCGATAGCCATCGAGAATTATTAGCCGATATTTCAAGTCTTCAATGTATACATACTTCAGCAAGTGAAATCTAAACGGGAGGTTGGCTTGATATTGATTAGCCTCGGATTCGGACCGAATAATGTAATGGGCCAGAGACAGTAAATTGATGCTTCGACGATACGATCCAACAAGTAACAAGATATCGGCGTTGAAGACACTTCCGTACAAAGTAAAACCAGAAAGATGCAAGAAATCGGCGAACGCACAAGTGACAGATATCGAAAGGGGGTGCGACAGGTATTCAGCGACGGGATGAAGCCACTTTGCTTGTATGAGCATAAGGGCTGATTATATCATTGGTCTACATCCGAGGCGATCGGCGCCCATCCGGTTCGAATTCATCGCACTTCCAACTCGGTTCAACATAATGCAATGTGACGAACTTTGGGCGCACAGTAGTTTCAGTCTGGAACCAAGGCATGGAGTATTTGGTCGAGTTACAAGTATTCTGTTGCTTAGACTATGTCGTAAAGCGCTGCCATACTTGTGACTTGCTGTGCGTACAGAACCCACTTTCGAAGCTTCTGGCGGAAATACTCTATCTGAGTGATCAACTGTGAAGGTTAACATAACGCGAGCGGCTATCTTCCCCGTACCCTTCATCTCCAGGCACATCGACCTAGTTCATAGACTAGACAGCTATTTGTCAGTTTTGTAGTACTCTACTATATCAGCCGCGCCAAATATTGCCCAATAACCGAACCGAGTGTCCCGTCGATCCAATCGAGTGCCAATCCGCGATCGCGATGGCTGATACTAAAAAGCTTCCTTGCATTTAATTAGTCAATTCACTACTGTGTCTCACCATTGGTACTCGGGAGAACTGTTTCCAGGACATCGACTAGTACTGTATAACGGCGAAATAGGACGTCAAAAATATTTTGAAGGCGGGGTAGGGTCCTCCCCCGATGCCTCTTACCGAAATGACCGGTCACTTCTGTCAAGTATTTGGTATTGGGGACTCCTGGATCCGATACTAATGCGCAGGAGGGAAGCGAGGCATTCCTCCCTCACTGGCATGGCATACCTACCAAGTATGGATAGTTGCTACATGCCCTGTCAACAGGAGGCGACCCACCCCGAAAAACACCCGTCTGAGTTCGTGTTCAGCCTCCCAGGGGATGAAACACCAGCTTGATATTTACCAGCTGACTGTGAGAATACCTCAAGATGTGGGCCAGGGCAGCAATCGTTCTACTTCTGGGGTAACGGCAAGTATGTACTATTATTGGTTAGTACGGAATCAACACCCCTGCGCTGGATAGGTATTAGAGGGGTTGATCGTCTTTGCCTTAGATCTTGTTAACGTTACTGCTGAGCTGAGATTGCGTCTCCTCGCCATCGGCACCGCGTACCGGCGCTAAGACGCGTACTGGGTCAGGGAATGCAGTTTTTGCTTGATGTCGTCTGATGTCGTCTGTTGCATTCGGTTGTTTTGGTGTGGAGCCGAATATCGATATAGATATCGATGTGAAGAAGCAAAGAAATCCGACAACGTATCATAGAGTACCTAGAGTCAACCAGTACGATACGTATGATACCAGGTCATTGATCCCTCCCGGGCTTTAGTCCGGATTGAATGGCTTCTACCACTATTCGGGGTCTAGTATTAAAAAACCCAGCTGACTTATTCCCTCCCCCGAGTCGGCTGTACCGGTAGCGCTGCCCGGGTCATCTCTGATAGAAGTCCCGGTATTGCTACTGGGCTAATACTCGTACTGCAGAGTGGAGACATTTAGACGCCACCGATACGGTAGATTGGTAAGTATACTTGAAGTGTACATCGTTTCTCCAATGATCATCAACACCGAGTATCAATTTATATATAGACATGATTCTCCGCCAAGCCTGTCCTCACGAAGCATTCTGATTGGTTGACTGATATCTGCAAGTACGTACACCTGCGAAATCCAAACATTCAAGTTCAATTAAGTCCGCGAGTTTTACTCCAATCACAGTAGCACATAATAGTACCAGATACATAATGGTGAACACACAGTGGCAGACACACAGCAGCACATACATGGTGACAGACCCTTGAACTGTGCAGTTACGGATAGCAGTAGATATATGGTGGCTGATACATAGTAGTAGATACATTGATACAGTAGCAGATACACAGCAGCAGAAATACAACAGCAGATACACTAGCAGAGCTCCAGATACACAGCAGTGGAGATTGCAAATATGCAAAGCTGTTTCTAAGTGGCCATGGCAGCAAAACCTGTATCATTGGGTTAGGCTGAAATAAAGCATATTTCGCTGATCTCAGTATCTTAAGGCGGCGAAGCCACCTCCATTTCTAGTAAGTATGTAGAAGAGTGGAGTTGCTGAAAATGAGGTTACTTATACTCTCCACCGCGGGATTGGTGTAACATGAGCATGTGGGACTGCCGATGCATCAATGGATTGGCAGGCACCATGTGGTTTTTTTCTGGCACCAGGGCGATTTTCGGTTTCGAGGTTAGAGAAGAGAAATGCAGATCACGATAACTGTCAATGATCCTCTGCGTAATTAATATTGAACTCAAGCTTTATCATCACTACATAGAGTATACTACTGCAGGGACCATATTCCCTGAAAGCAAAAACTAGATACGAGGCTAGCTAGTCGAATTCACGGATCCCCCCGGATCCAGAGCTTCTATAGAGGCATGGGTTTGAGACAACCTGCGATACAAAAGGGACAATCTTGTTTCCAGTTCTAACTCCGGATATGCATTTATATCAGGCCTTACACCATTTCGAATTCGAACCCTTAGGGACAAAATCTGTATAAATGAACAAACCTCGGATTTCCAGTGCCCGACCTCGATATATTAATTGCAATAAGTTGTCTTCAACATCTCACAATTTTCGGTTTCAGTGTATAGGTATGTAAATGTTTATACGATACAACGGGACTCCGAGAAGAGCATTACACCAGCTTCCGAATAATGCAGAAGATACAGTCCCTGCATAGAAAATGCATAAGACTAGAGCATACTGGTACCAATGCAGCCCTAGGGCACTATGCTATAGAAAACAAGTGAACCGTTTGGAGGTGGGATTGTAATGCTGGAATGAACTCGTGGGGAGTCTCCCTGTTCATTGCAATGCCCCCTTTCACGAACGACCAAAGAGACAAAGGGCCACCAAGGTACGTACCTACTTATGTGGGTATGATGTCCGTACATATCACCACTGTCAATTGGACCCCGCTGGATGCAAGTCAGAGCCGAGGCGGTGAGGCTGTTTAAAACGTGGTACAGATGGCGTCTTGGGTAGGTTAAAGTACCCTGCAAAAAAAGCTATCTTATGTAATTTGGCGGTCGGAGCGTATATGTCGAAGCGTATATACGTAATGATATATTAGGAGGAAGATTCCCCAGCCTTAAGGCCGTTCCGGAATTCCTCTTCATATAGTTATATATAGTCAAGTCTCATCTGCCTGACTTCCCTGAACACATACTAACGATCTACGTCCAATATCAGCAAACCCATAAGCGTTTTCGGCTCCTCGAGTTCGGTTTCTTTCGTCCTTGCAACTGACTGGTCCGGTGCTCTGCCTTGCATCGATATCATGACCACTCTTTCAGCGACATCTACAACAAAATGGACGGCTCCCACAGGATATGCAGCATTGCTTGCAATAGCAAATGGAGAGGCGGCGGGAATGCGACCTTATCCAGATGGATTTGTACCGCCAAACTTTCTCCCGGGATATCACATGGAGTATAGGGGAAATACAGTATTAATTGTTTGCTATACTAGCATGGCAATTACTGCGCTTGTGGCAACGATGCGGCTAGTAACGAGGAGGTTGGTGACGGGCTGGCTCGGATGGGACGATTGGATGATTGTTCCTGCAACAGTTCGTGGAACTAATACCCGATAGTATGGATGGTTTACTGATAGGTCTGGAAAGATATTCGCCGCCGCATTGACAGTTGAAAACATCACGGCGATAAAATTTGGAGGGCTCGGAAAGCATGGCTGGGATTTGACATACGAAGAAGCTTTCGAAGGAGTTAAGGTTGGAACAAACCCCTGCAGTTGACTATACTTCAAGTCTGGATAAAGTTCAGTCAAGAGCTTACATGCCATGCAGAAACCAATTCCCCACTTAGTCCTCTACTCAGTTTGCATGCTGTGCGTCAAGCTCTCGATTCTGTTCTTCGTTCGACGTCTTGCAGGCGCTGCCTGTTCCGAAAACCTAAGCAAAGTCATCAAGTGGTTCTTCGTGTTGAATGTTACGTTCAGCGTATCCTGTTGGATCATGTACATATGCCAATGCCTCCCTGTAGCAGCAGGATGGAATCTCTCTCTGCGGTTTCGCCCTGGTACCGTCTGCAAGGACTACACTCTGCCCTTCTGGATTACATCGGCTATACATTCATTTTCCGATCTAGCATTGCTAGCTTTGCCAATATATCTGGTACTAGGTTTGCAGATGTCACGGCGAAAGAAGTCTGCTGTCATCGTGACCTTTTTGATAGGAGGACTTGCATGTGTATGCTCGATGATACGCATGATGTGGATTGGAACCTGGGGGAACTCGTATGACCCTTCTTGTAATCGCACATCCCGACACAATCATTAAATCTGCTAATAACTGCATAGGGGACGCATCCTACCCTGCTATGTGGGGCCAACTCGAAGCCACTCTTAGCATCACAGCCATATCGCTCCCGGCCTTGAAAACACTCTTCGGACGGGTTCTGCCGGGTGTTGTCTCCACAGGGAGAGCATCTTCATCAGATCCTTATCACAGCTCCTCCAATGGCTCAGGACTGCGTTCAAAGGGGCGCGATTCTCTGGGTGAGATGTTGCGTCAGAAAATTGTACAACAAGGCAGGGTATCGCAGAAAGGAAGTTACCTTTCGACTTTGGACGAAAGGGGAGAAAGTAAAGTGACCGGCGCCTCCGATGTGCCAAGTCCACCAGCGCAAGCCATCACGGCGGCGGAAATAAGCGGCAATCGATCACGGCGGCACCCAGCGAATGATAGTGAACTAGAATTAATTGAGTTTGGGACTGTCCGACAGGGGAGAGGAAGCGAGCCATCGGAGCTGGAAAAGGGATCTAGAAGTGTTTTGTACGACCGCATAGAGTGGAGGGAGTAATATATGGGATTTGTGCTTTTCTGTCACTGGAGTTTTTCACGACCTTAGGCGTCCACGCACAGGAGTTGGTTACGGGCTTCATCTATTTGTTTTGTATACTGGCGTTTGGTCACTAGCCGGATAAATGATTAACGGCAACTAATGAGTATGGTTGGGGACACCTTAACCGGTGCATTTTATGCCTCAACTTTAGCGTGTCTTTACTCCACCAAAAAATGTCCAAACAAAACAAACTCTCTGTTACATGCTTCTTTTGAGTGTTCTCTACAGCCTGATAGAGCCTAATTATTTTTCCTGGTTGTGGTTGTGGAGGAAATTAATTTCAAAAAGTCGGGTTTTTGCCTATTTTGTATGGGAACCCCTGGCAAATGTCACAAAAAAGTGCCCCCAAACAGGGTTGCTGGGGTCAGGATGCATGCAAAACCGAGTGACCTCTGGTGATATTACCGTATTAGGTAACAATTGAGCCTCACATACCGAATATAGGAGGTTAAAATACATAAAATAAATAAAAATTTGCCAAATAATTACCGTAAAGGTATTCTTTAGGGACCCAGATCGAATGTCACAACCTCACCGTGACTAGGAGTTCCCAGCCATAACATCTATCTCTCAATGTATCGGTATTTATTGTGTCACCCATCGAGTCCTTGCTACCGAGAGCTTATTTTCGTCCAATCGGTACCTGAATTATCTCGTGTAATCCACGTGGGCGTGCCTTAAACATTGCTTCTTTTGTCATGCAGGCGCTAGTTCAGGCAGTGCTGTATTACTGATAGAATCCGAAGAGTGCCGTAGTATCTGGGTGGCTGCAGCTTCAAGATTTCAAAGGCGAATAGAAACATCCGTTGAGGTTGGGCATGCCCGCACGTAAGCTGCACCCAGCTACAAAATTCTGTATGATACACAGCTGATGCAGTTGGAGTATCAAAATCTCGGTGAGAGTTTCATTGGCTCCGGGGACTCAATCAAGTTTGAGTGCGATCAGAAAGTTATTGGGCCCAGCAGGCGCCACGACGCTCCTCAGACGCAATTCTATATTCAAAGATCACGGCTTGTTGGTTTTACTTGAGGATGTTTATGAAGTTTCTCGGCTGGAGGATATTTGAATTTCTCTCTACTACAAATCTATATCCCTAATTAAACCGTCCGGAGCCCCAGCCGTTAATTAATTGCGATGCCTAAAATCCTTGTTTCGCATAAACCAGGTTGTCGATCACCGGGGGCGGGGCATTCACAGCCCCGAGTCTGTTTGTTATAGTGGAAGGATATATTCAAGTATTGATCGCGTGGTTGCATGTTTTTATCCGACAGATGAGGGAATTCGAAAGTTGAGAGAGAGAGAGAGAGAGAGAGAGAGAGAGAGAGCTAGAGATGATGTCAGGATCATACGATCAAAATGATGAGACCGGATTGATTAGATCTAGCCTAGATAGCGGCTAGATCCGCTCACGCGTCGCGTCTGGACTGAATGAGGCTTGTCGTCCCGATAGCCATCTATAGATTAGATTAGATCAGAGTCTCACTCGACTTCTTACCCTCGATGTCAACAACCTCTGTCTTCAATTCTGCACCACTCTGCATCAACTCACCGAAATCGCTGCCGCAACCGACAACTCAACGTATATTCTCTCTTTGATGACCTAGTACTCTAGCTCTCGCTGTCCAAACACTCCCTCCCAGCTCCCGCCTAGGCAGCTGTTTCTCTCGTATAGTCTACGGTCCGTCTCTTCACCTTCATCCTCTGCCTCCCCGTCTCCACACTCCTCTTCACACCCCATCATCCTCTTCACCTCCATACTCACACCTGGTCTCCTCTAGTCCTCCGGTTGGATCTCAGTCAACCGTAGCCTACTCCCCGTTAACCGAAGCCAACTCTCCAATTCCCACCACAACGCAAAAACGTACCATGCTATCCCATCCAATGACCCTCGAGTGGGCTATCCCGGCCCGGCCGGTCGCCAGGCTTTTTAGCAGCGTTCAGATTAGGCAGCAATTTTACCGACCGCCTTTGGCACAGGCCTGGCGAGGCCTTGTTTTAAACTGCCTGAACTGAAAAACGCCTGGCTTGGCAAAGCTCAAAGCCGCAGGCATCAAGATTAAGAAATTCCGAAGAATCCATCGATACTCGGGATAGATGACACTTCACTTGAGACAAGCCTCGCTACGCGGTCTCCGACATACCAGTCCGGCCCAATCTAGGCCGGTCTGGCCGCCTAGGAAAACTAGACGGGAGTTTAAGTACCGGTACTCTTTCTCCTCCGTACGCCTGTATGTGGGAAAGTGGTTCTCAGCCGCCGCGTTCACCGGGGTATCCTCCAGCAACGTCTGGTCTGCAACGTTTACATTTGTTTTGGTTTGTCGCCTGGAATTGACCTATTGAGAAGTCGGACATGCTACTAGATGTTACCAAGCCGAATTGTTCACTAAATCCAGCCACGTTATCATCGTTGACGGCGCCACTCATGCTACTACGACAACGTGTTTTGGGAGTATTCTTAAAAAGCTTGAAGCCACCAAATGATGCCATGGTACTACTACTTAGCGCTTACGAGAGCGGGAGAATTATAGCTGGAGAACGTCATACGTATTCGCCTGTAGTTGACAGAGAGAGTTGGTTCAAGAGGTTTGACCTTAGGGGTTCCACATGGATTTTCTCGTAGCGGTAGAAAGAGGTGGGTTCGGTGGAGGTGAGATCTGTAATTTTCTCTTTCTACATACAAGGGCGTTTTCTGTCTGGTTTCAAATCCCAGCCTACCACCGTCGCACACTGTTGGAGGGCCTCTGCATCATCACCGCCGTGGCCATGTTGGGTGGACGCTGGGCGATCTCGCGCAAGGAGTCATGAACAACTAATGTTTCCGAGCCATACTATCGCAGTCTCCATATCGTGAAGCCATAAAGCGCCTTTTACTAGTCATGTCCCACAACAAAGACATTAGTTAGATGTGTCTACCCCCCGACATAATTTAATCATTTGTCTTGCAACGAATCCTCAGGCATGCCTGTAATATGATTTCAATTATCATAACCAGTGATGGGCGTGAGTCGAGTCGGCTCGAGTCCAAAGCTCGAGCCTTGGAGTTCGAGTCATCAGACCCCGGAACACGAGCTTTGCCCAGCCTCCGGTAAATAAATGGTGGGCCACCTGCGGAGAGGTGATGGCCGATTTGAAAATGTGAATTAATATGGGATTCTGACAACAGATTCACCCAACCTTGCTTTTGACTGGATTCATCAACGGACGGTATTCGTCATCGGACGGTCAGTGACTGTGCCGTACATCTGGCTGGAGCCGTGATCTTCGAAGCACTGCAGGATTCGTCTACGCAGCGTCTGCCGCCTATCCCAGCAATTTTCTGGCCGCATGCGATTCTAAGTTGCCGGAGCCAATGGAAGCTCCCACCGAGAGTTGGATAGCGAACTGCTGCAGCAATGTACTACCTAACGGTATCTTTACTGGGTTGAACCCTTTTACAGGTACTCGGGTCGATAATTTGGTCCTTCCTTTTGTGAAATGTAAAGATTTCTCGGCATCGCTCCGTTTTGTACTAGCTTTGCAACGATCAGGAACTCGCATGGGTTTTGAGGGCCTGGCTTGTACCGACAGTTATTTTTGCGCTGAATCCTCGCACCATTCTTCATGGAGTAGAGGTTGCAGTTGCGGTAGGGCACCAGCAGGTGCATTGGTGTTGAGTATTGATCACCGTACCTGTCTTTCCATCATACTAAAGAATTTTGCTCTGACTTGCATGCTCAATACTTATCAGCTTAATATTTCTCGAGGGTGATCAAGGTATACTACTCTGCCTGGAGAATGTGCACATGCTTCCTGCGGCGGTGGAAGACACACTGAACGCTGGCTATCGAATACAGGCGCTTTAAAACACACCATTTGCGGGTGAGGCGATTCAGCTATGAAGCGATTTGGCGAATGAAAACGCTTGAAATTAGATGCTGCATATTCGGCTATATAAATAACCGGCGGCGGGTGCGTATGCGCATTATACGGTATATATAAATAGCCGGGTGGATATGTGTTTACACGGACCTCTATAGGTACTCTACTCTACGTATACATATCCCGAGCATAGGTGGTGAGCGCGAGATCAAGTCGCTTCATCATTTCAAGCAACAGTAAATGGAATTCGAAAGCAACTTTTCACAGCGGTACTAAACTGTTAATATGGTGTGCATTGTGCAACAAAGCCATGGAGGAGGTTGGGCAATTATGTCTCTCCTGCATTCGCCATAGCGTCCCATACCCTGGTGTGAACCTCCTATTATATTAGGATCGGCAACGTGCAATGCAAGCTGTATGCGAGAGAAAAATTTCGCCTATAGTTCCACAGGTTATCACACCATCACACTGCATCATGAACATCACTTAGCTGCGCATGGCAGATGGGTCAGTCCCAATCTTAGTCTTATCATCACTCCACTCCGAAATCTGGATTCTGTGGTACAACAGTTGCCAAGTTAGGTAGAACAAATACTTAGCGGCGTTGATTCGGTCAGTCACTGACCGTCCGATGACGAATACCGTCCAATGAAGAATATGATAGTTTCGCCTGTTGTTGGCGGCTACAGTCGTGGGACTCGGCTAACCGTAGTTCTGACACTCCAAACACCAAGAATACGAAGCAAATCCTACCTATGATATTGACCAGCCAGAATGAAAGAACATCCACGGGTTGCTTGCCCCATGTACTAGAGAATACCAAAAGCTTGAGCTTAGGCTCAAGCTCATGAGCCAGCTTGAGTTTTTGTGAGCCTCACCCGTCATGAGTCGAGTCGATTCGAGCTCGCGGGCTCGAATCGAGGGGACTCACGCCCATCACTGCAGATTCACAACTTGTGCATTTACCTCTATAAGCTTTGCTATGCTCTTACTGTCTCTTTCCTCCTTTACTGATCTTAGTTTCGACTATCTTGTCTGGTTTGTTAGTGAAGTCTAGTCTTCTACAGAGTGTTAGGCAGTCGTGAAATAGTCCTGACATGATTGGGTACTTGTCAAGTCCGGCAACATACGTTAGCGAAGTCCAATTCAAAATCGCCGAGAATTGGCTCGCAATGGCTGGAGCGGGTTTACCGTTGAGACGCTCTGCAGCAACTATCCTTGGCGTCTCGAGTTGACGTATGTCAAACCTGATTTCCGGGGCGGATATCTCCACCGGTGTATAGATAGGTATCTATATACGTAGGTTAGCAGAATCACATTCTACAACCAATTTTGCTGACTTTGGTCCGCTTTTTTGACCGGGGTGATCACGAGGATGGGCTGGTCAGGCCTTAGGTGCTTTTTTTGCGCGGTTTTGGCGTTGAATAGCGGTGCAGCTGGATAGAGAGATCTTCAGGCTCCGCTAGAGGGAAATCCAGGAGAGATGCCTGGATTCAACAACGCAGCGACCAACGAGAGATCGTTGGTTGCGGGACGGCAAATCCGTCTGGGGCACATGAACGGTGGATGATTTATAGTGCTGCATAAATTGGCACCCTCTTACTCTACATCGGACACCACTCGCTAACAAACGATCGATATCGATCATATGTTGCATAAATATATGTGCACTTAAGTTGCACTTGCATTTATGGTTTGGTGCCTTCCATGCCAACACACACTGGGGTTTGAAGAGATAATATGTGCACTTTTGAAGCGCCTTTTCATTGTCCAAATACATACGAGGGGATATGTGACTTAAGCTAATTATGCTGCTTTTTCTCCAAATCACAGTACCGAGTAGGTCATGTTAAAAGTGCAAGCGCACTTCCGCATACGCAGTCGCCCATGTGCGCGGAAGTGCACTTGCACTTTGTATATGCGAGAGCGCGAGTGATTGTTTAAGATTAAACAATGATTTCACGCCACGTAGATATTTTCGCTGGCGCGTAGCCCGCCATATTCCAACGCCGTCTACAGACTAGATACTGTAAAATCTGACGGTATCCGGTTTATTTGTAGCGCCGCAGGTCACATTTGCGACCCCAATGGCGGTCTTTTATTTGCTCTGAAAGTTGTTGGACATACAGGACGTCGACTGCGAGAGTGGACAAATGGCAGCAACGGATCAGGCGCCCTGCGGCGTTAAAAATAACCGGGTACTGTCAGATTCTTCGGTACTCAGAAGGAAGTATAGGTGCGAATCCGCATATACACACATATCGAGGCATATAGCTGCATATGTGGAAGTGTTAGTGTAGTCTCATATATTCCTTCGCCATACTTAGTGCAAGGGGAACGTATAGCTATAGCAATGCAGGCGCCACCGCACATGTATCTTTTGGTGACTCTGGCTGCGGAGAGGTGCTGTACTGGGCGGTGAGGATGATACAGTCCACGGACATGACATTTTTTTTTTCAGATACACTACGTAGCTACTCGGGTGACATATTTTCCGGAGATACATATATATAGGCCGTGATAGATATAGATATGGATACAGCGAGGTGAAAGCGGTGTCCAAGACACTGTAATGGGTAGGATTGGTGCATGGTGATCGTCTTGCAAGATACATAGTGGAGCACAAAAAAGAGACCAGTGAGAACTGGCACAGTTTTCTCTGGTCCTAGGGGTAGGTAGTATTTAACTGGCCAATTTGAAGCAGCGGTGATATATTTTTTACCTGATACATGTTTGCCGTGACACCTATTTTCGAAGATACATTTTCATGGGGTGACCAACATATCTTATTTTGTTATACAAACACTCCCAGCGACAGGTGACGTTGTATCCTCACCGCCCGGTACAGAAGTGCAATATGCGTTGCTATATGTACTTTCCCCCTGTACCGAGTAGATAGGTACTAAACGTTAACATACATAACATGACACACTTTTGACTTTTCACCCATTTTCACCAAATATCATGGCCAATATAATAATTGATGTTATAGTGAATATTTGCAATTCGTATCTAGTGGATACCGAGCTTCTAGAGCGCTCTTCCACCCAGCGGCCGCCACGGGCATGCATAGTGATTGATGGTTATGCTGATAGCCTTGGTATCCACACCTGCAGCTGGTATGTGCGTGTTGACGTCAGTCAATTTTGTCTGGCTGCAGACGTCCGGCCAAAAGCAACCCACAGACTGCCGCATTATTTGCCTTAGTGATGAGCCACCGCCACCCGCCGCCATGTGTAGCCATCCGAGACACCTTCGTCCTGGGATTACGCTTCAGCCGGGGATGGTCAGAGCTTTTGACTTGGGAAAATGTTTAGCCGCTTTACAAATTCCCAATCCAGAGTGTAGGAGTGTATGGGTTAATAAAGACGATTGACACCGCTTAAAAAGAGGCTTTCAAGTTCAATTTTCAGCTGCTTCAATTGGTGCTGACTGCATATAGCAAAATAAGGTAAGGTGCTTAAAAATTGAACTTGAAAATCACCTTTCAAGTGGTGCCAAGCATCTCGAATTAGGCACAAAGATATTTAAACTCAATGATCCAATCCAAGAGCTGTTTGTGCGTGTGTGGGGCGTACACCGGGTCTTCGATGTGAGGCTGGTGAAGGTCATAATAGTCCTATAGTGACATCGTGATCATAAGCCCTAATTGGTAGTATTAGGAGAGCGAAAGAATTCCTATATTTGTGGGTGGGGCCGGCCGAGATTTGGCCGGCTGACGCGGGTAAAACCGCAAAGCCAAGGCCGACATTGCTCGGGTTAACCGGCAAGACTTGACTGTCCGAGACGAATACATGCCGTAGGAATAAGTCGATGTCTTGCTTCTGATACCGAGTAGGGGGTGTACGTATGGCGTGTGCAGATGACCGTGGTCATCTCCTGAACCACCAGGAATGCAATTACATACCACAGTCCGCCAGATAACTTATGTGTCTCTTCACATGCTCGGGGAATATTCGGGAAACTCACCGCCTTGGCCATCAGAGCCAAGAATCTTGATATATCTGGAGGTAACTCAATCTCATCTTATATGAAGCATGGGGACTAGGTACGGTATCCTTATTCTATCACCCACCTATGGACATTCATATACATACCTGCACGTGTCCTTGATGTTCTGTAGGGCCGGAAGGCTACGGAGGTGTTTGCCCATTAGTCTGTTTGTTTCGAGTATCTGGAAGGTCATGGAAGTGTTTGCCTGTTTGACTGTTTGACCCTTTGTCTTTGGGTTTGTGGAGGTAGAGTCACCGCCTCAGGGCTTGTTTTCTTTATGGCGGCACCAGTATATATAGAGAGCTTGTCTGCTCTCTTTCTCCAGACTTTTACACACACAATAGACACAACAAGTTTTATCCTCTCTAGATCGCTGTGCATGTCGCCACCTCCCACAACGAAGTTTAGGCACAACATGTTCGAATAAGGTGTGGCAAACTTAGACCCCGGAATATGAGAACGGTGCAGCAAGAGACTTCATTGATCCAGGGATTCGGTAGCCCGGTGTAGGCATACTCTAATTCGGGGACGCCTGAAGTAGAGTACTCTAGATATGACCTCGAGTCGATCCCGGTTAGCCTGTGAGACAAATTAAAGTTTCATAGAGTATACTGTTCCATGTGAAGCACTGAAATGACTTTAGCACCATCCAAATGACACTCCGGGCATCACGGACATGCTTGCCTAGGCAACTATCCAATGTTCCATCTTCGCCGTCGACATTGCAGCTCACACATGTGAAACCAGAAATCGCAACGTGCCCGCGGGCAGATTAGCTCAAGTGTTCTATTTACCTCTGATCACGTGCTGCAAGGTTGAGCCTCGGCTTAAATTTGCAAAGTTCGTAAAAGAAGTAGTACGCTCTAGCTCCCCATGGGGTTCTGGCGGGAGCTAAATGCCAATAGAGTAACTACTCTAACCAGGAGACAGCGTCTTGAGCAAGTGAATCTCTCATTACATGTGCAAAAAGCGGAGGGAGCAATATTGAATTCGAACCATGGAAGAAGCCCACCCAGTGGCCGGGTTCCAGTTGACATCGGGTCATTAATAACCCATCTCCGTGATTGATGATTCAAATGACTATTCTAGAAGCTCACCCCACGCGGACACGTCGGAACGATTGTGTGGTGGCATAGTACACTGTACAGGTTACGTGCAGCACAAGCAGGCATGGATCTCTGCCTCTTGCCTTGTGTTTGATGGGGGATCTAACCCTCCCGAAGGAGTTGGTATCAGATCTTTATCAACGGCATGATAGTATCGTAATTCACCATTATTCCAATATCTCAGCCGCAAGAAGTCTAGATCTGTTCCGGTATTTTCTTATCGGTCTCGACAAAAGCGGCCGGTGGTCCGGCGTTCTGTTGTGGGTCGATCTGTGTAACCTACGAATTGTCGAAGCAAATGTTGAGATTAAGGTTGGAACAGTTCTCAGATATCCAGGGGTGGTTGGCACTGCCAAGCTTGGTCGAGGTGGCGAGTTCCATCAGTTCTTTCCATCTGTCCAGACCTCAAACCTTCCGTAATATTGTGCCACATACAGCATGCATTCGCCTGCTGACGACTCTTTGCTGGATACGGACAAGGTAACTAAAGCATCGGAAGTGGATGGTGGTGGGGAAACGTGATCCGGGGGTTAGTTGCATTACGGGTTGATGCCACGACCTTGGCCTTGAGCTCTAGCTCTGCGCGTCTCTCTATGTAGCTCCTCTAAGTGCACCATGCAAAAGAGTCTTTACTCACAGCTTTGAATTCGCCATAGCCAAGGGGAAAAGCGAAGCAACGACTCTGGATAATCGACGCCATACAAACATCATTCAACCGTCAGGGCTTTGTGATCGTCAGTGGGTTGCATTTTCCTGGAGCATCGTGATCATGATTTCTGGGTGGAATCGTCACATGCAGTAACATTGTGTTGTATACTCATCTATATTCTTCTTTCCTTTTTCCCTGCCAGTTCATCGTAGAATACCGGTAACTTCCAGTATCTAGCTTCGCTTATTGTGATCATCCCACAACATCCTAAGCCGTCCGGAATCCTTTAGTGGAATGTAAAGAGCTATACATACCGTGACGAACCATTGGGTGCCGAAGGTGCAGAAATCTTGGGCATTACCTGCTTGGCGCGCAGACGTTTTGGCTAATCGATTATCCCCGTTCAGTTGATTGGTGGATCAAATTAACGCAATAGACAAGGTGCGTTGGAGAGGTTCAAAAGGACGGACTCCCAACGGCTTCTGTTTACTTTTTCTGTTGAACGGTGGTGAGGATTAATAGAGGGGCAAAGCAAAAAGCTCCCGCAAGTTTGGATTCCATGATGCAGATAGGTGGAAATGCGTGTCCGCGTTTGAAATTCTTATTCTGCATGTCAGGTCGGTCGGAAAATCTTCCGAGACAGGTTTCGAATTTTTCTTTTGTGGAGGCTCATCTCTCATCATCATCATGATATTTGAAACAAGCAATGCGGGATTTCTAAAATTTGCGGTTGCTGTTCCGGTGGTGGAGGTTCGGGATTCCCGGGCGGGGGAGCTCCGGAGGTGGAGAATTTGGTACGCCGTATTTCTCCGTTCGTCCGTAGCCGATGGATTTTGGCGTATTACGAACGGCCCAACTGAATTCATGAACAACAGGCGACGGTAGGCAAGAGAGCGATCATTGTACGACAACGGCCATTGCTCTCCGATCAACTACACGAGCACATCACACAAGTACTCCAGCAGCTCGCAAGCTCCAGATACGACCATAGGCCTATAGATGAATAACGAAAGTGACACAGAGAGTGAACGAACAGTTCATACGCCGAGTACTAAGTTGATAAAGCCGCCAAGGTGTCAACATGTCGGTGGGTATTATTGCGGCGTTGGAGACAATTTCCAAGAGGACCAGAGTCACTATCATACGGTGGAGCATTGACCAGGCGAATACTAAGTCTTTTGGGATGGGTAAGGCGGGGTGGTTCTTGATCCTGAATGAGACGACTGCAGTGGTGGCGGCAGAGGGGCGAGAAGTGGAGAACCGTTACTTAGGATGGAAACGAAATCTCAAGGTCGAGCCTTGTAACAGCTACCTAGCCCTTGTTTCGCGAGTCCTATCTGCGTGGTATCAGGGAAGTAAGTGTCCGCATAAACCCCGTCTAATGACGCACCCTAAACAAGTGCCTGGTATGTTCATAGAATAGAATAGAATAGGATGTAAACCAGACCAAATCGTGGGAATCGAACCCGTTTGATCGCCAAACTGATGGAGAGCGGCATTCCCCACAATATTGTCTCCTGGGGTGCACTGTCTCGCGCTATTCGAGCAGAGCGGAGCTTGCGAAAGTCTGGGGTAAAAACTGTTTCCTAGGCCCAGACTGCAGGCGCAGCACAGCATGGGTGCCGAAATCCCTTCCCATCTTAAGTTCAGAGTGCGCCATTTTGAAATAAACGCCATCAATTGGGAATAGAGCGACTGGTTCGCGTGTGGACGATGTGTGCCACAGGAAACGTACGCTAGAGGGGTGAGGGTGACTTTGCCTTCCTTATATTACTCCGGTCGCCCGCCCTTGTACGTCAGTGATTTGCTACTATTACTCACCATCATCCGCCTCCGCCTCCGTTTACCCCAGATTCATTTTTCCACTTAAACTTCGAGCTTTCCATGCGACAGCAGTGTTGCTTAAGTTGTTGTGATATAGTACTACCATCGGAACCAGACGAAATAGACGGTGACCCGGGATCAAAATATCGATAACATTCAAAGTCATGTCTTCAACAGAGACCACCACTACCACTGTGACGACGACCGCGGAGGCGACGAAGGCGACGACACCTCCTCCTCCTCCTGTTGCTGGACAGAAGAGGAGCAACCCTTCAACAAGTGGCAACAACCAGGGACCCAATTTCAGGGCTGTAAAACGGCGAGCTTCTAAAGCATGTCAGTGCTGTCGGGCAAGAAAAGTACGGTGCAACGTCGTCGAACACGGAGCACCTTGCACCAACTGTAGACTGGACGAGGTGGAGTGCATTGTTACAGAAAGCAAACGAAGAAAGTGAGTAAACTCAAAAACATTTTTTCGCCGCAATTACTAACCACAACGTCATCTTCAGGAAAAACTGGGGCACCAAACTTGACTCTGTTAACAGCAACAACAGCATCAACAGCCACTCAACAGATGCAGTCGACCACGCACACCACCATGACCACTCTGCGTCGCCATCAGCCATGTCACTAGACGGACATTCTGACAAGGAGACCTCGGGTCACGTGCCCCATCTCATCTGTAGGCTTTACTCCCACGTTTCACTGCGCTTCAACATCGCAGGCTTGGGAGCTGCTTTGTTGACCTCAATTCCTCAGATCAAACGCAAAGGCTTCGCCGAGCATCACTTGCGTCTTCTCATGGCTCTGTACCGTCATTAACGAACTCTCTTGCCACGAATTCCTCGTCTTCCTCGTTTCTCCACGGACTTTCCTCCGGCGTCCCGAGCTTCGAACTTCCTGCTTTTATAAAACCAACACCTCCCCGCATCCCAGTCGAAGATGTAGAGTATCTGTGGCGAAAGGGGGCACTGACTTTGCCCGACGAACCACTCCGCTCCATCCTGTTGAAAGCACACTTCGACTTCGTACACCCGTACATGCCGCTGCTGGACAGAAAAAACTTCCTTAGCATTGTAAATACCGAAGATGGTAGCAAAGGAAAAGTTGGATTGTTACTATTTCAGGCGGTTATGTTTTCTGGCTCAGCTGTGAGTCTTCAGAACCCCTCTCTTCAGATTCCGCAACTTTTTGCTGATTCGGAGATAGTTTGTGCCTATGGAACACCTCCGAGCTGCAGGTTACTTGTCGCGGAAAGCGGCTAGAAAATCTTTCTTTATTAAAACTAGACTCCTCTATGATTTCGACCACGAACAAGATCGCATGCTTCTTGTACAAGCCCTCCTCCTGATGTCATATTGGTACGAAACACCCGACGACCAAAAGGACACCTGGCACTGGATGGGTGTAGCTATTTCCCTTTCCCACACAATTGGCCTCCACCGCAACCCTGAAAACTCAAATATGGACTTGAAGCGGCAAAAGCTGTGGAAACGCATCTGGTGGAGTTGCTACATGAGGGACAGACTTGTTGCTCTGGGTATGAGGAGACCCACGAGAATAAAGACCGAGGATTGTGATGTGCCCATGCTCACCATGGAAGATTTTGAGATTGACATTGGATTTGATGAGAGTGAGGCGTTTTACTGGAGTGGGGATAGGCGAGCAAATGAGGAAAAAGACGTGGAACGGCAGAAGCAGCTGGCAGTGCTGTGTATCGAGAAGGCAAAACTCTGTGTGTGCATCAGCCACGTTCTCTCGGCTCAATACTCGGTATTGAATACCAATCAAGGTTCCCTTACGGCGGATGGGAGCACCAGAACTACCATGATGTTGCTCCCCAAGAAGTTAGAACCTGGGTGCGAAGAGGTTAGGAAGTGTGATGAGGAGTTGGAAAAGTGGAACAGCGGGTTGCCTTTAGAGGCAACTTACGGAACACCATGTGCCACGGGTGCAGACCCCGTCTTGATCCTTCACAAGGCATTGCTTCATTTGATTTACAAGTAGGTTTTTTCGAGACCTGTGAGTACTCGGGAGTCTGACTGACTTTATCTTTTCTAGCACCACTGTGAGTGCTTTGCACAGGCCTCAAGTTCTCCCATCCACGCCCAGTTGCCCGCCAATTAAGAAAACAGAGCTCCAAGAGGTCTCTCGGAAGAAGGTCCGCCAGGCGGCCTCAGAAATAACCAGGCTTGCGGATGATCTGATCGAATTTGATCTGGTTAGGTACTTGCCTACTACAGGGTATGATATCCCGCTCCTTAGACTCGCACACGTGTATTGACTCCTTTTTAGCGTCACCGTCATCCTGCCAGCAGTGATAATACATCTTCTTGACATAAGATCCTCCAACCTTGTGACACGGGAGATGTCACTTGAGGGCTTCGCATTGTGTATGCAAGTTCTTCAGCGTTTACGGCAAACCTACTCTGCAGCCGACTACGCTACACATTTCTTAGAGGCAGCTATCAAGAAAGCCGGAATTCCCATTGAAAGTCTCCGAAAACACGCAAGCCGCCGCAGAGCCCGATACCATCAGCAACACCTGCAGCCCCAACAGGAACAAATTCCATCTTTTTCCTGCGAGTTCAGAGGGATTGGGGGGGCTATTTCTATACCCGCGACCGCGCCGCCATCGAACGCCGCACTGACCCCTCCCCCGGATATGGAAGCTATCGAAGTTGTCTCGGGTCCTTCCTCGGCTACTGTTCTCGATGAATCTGACCTGCAGCTGAAGCTCGAAAACTTTCTGCAGGCGCCACCATCCCCGCACCACGACAGGGAGTCGTTCATGCCGATACCGCAGCAATCAACTAAATCACTTTTTAGCGGCATAGATTCCAGTGTGCCGGACTTCTCAATGCCGGACGCAGACGACGTTTGTAATCTGGACGCATTCCTGGGCGGAAGCGGCGACTGCGATCCGTTCCTGGGACACGAGGGAATGCCGGGTATGTTCACGATGCAGAACGGCAACGACGGTGGCATGTCAAAGGAATTCGAAGTGGAGTCAATATGGTCTGGAAATGGATTCGGCGACATGAACAAAATTTTAGACGGTGTGGATTTGTCATTCGATGATGTCATTCAGGTATTAGAGACGGAGATCAACTAAGAGACGTTCGGAGGAAGAAATATTGTGATGACTTTTTTTTATATCCTGGTGTGGTTTTTTGGGTTTCATTTATTATTGTGTTGGCATGGCTTGCGATTTTTGGTGGGTGTTTACCCCTCATCCAGATCTAGAACGATGTTGGATGGATGGATGGTGGGTGGTAGGGGAGTTCCGGATTATGTTCCTGATTATGTTCCTCCTTTCTGTCATGATATCACTCAACGAACCTATGTATGTTTGGTATGGGATGCATGGGGATGATACCTTTTGGTGTTCTTTGTGTTTTTGTACGTATTGGTTAGGCGCAGGAACGGAAAATTTATGTTTATTGCCACGCTTCAATTTGAACATACAACTCACGGGATGCATCATCATCGATTCTACCTCATGCTGGGATCCGGATCCCTCGGAACCAAAAACTACGCGAAGGCACATGAGGCCGGCTCCGTCCAGTCTACCCTTCACTTTGCATTATTCTTTATAAGGCTCCGTGGCCTGCTCCCTTCTGTCTGTGGATCGATCGTTAGCAGTCAGAAGAGCTAGAGGCGCCCAAAAAAAAAATCCATTGCGGATTGGGCAGCTATCAGGAGCATGGCAATCTGGAAACGTGAGAAGCCTGGCATTACTGCCGAGAACCCTTCACAGGGTTGTAAGCTCGTGGAAATACGAAGAGAATTATCAAGCCAGGACTAGGGGAGCGGGGCAGAAGAGAGGATTCGGGGCTGTGTTTGCTTTGAAATTTTAGCTGCATTCGACTTCAATGTATATGTCCAACTTCACGGGCCCGCAGACAGAAGGAATGTGTAACCTTCTACCAGTACCTTCACATCAAACAGCATACAACTCGGGCACTGCGTGATATATTGTACCCTCGTCGCTAATCGGCGGGGTATGTTATCGCGATATATATATCGCTTTACCATAGCGAGTATTGTACTCAGATCAGGATTTCCGTTGCGGAAAAGAGTCACGAAGACATGCGATAGCTGCCACTGCCACAAATGTCTAGAGAATCAGCGGAGGAATTCCGACCGTAGTAGTTTAAAATCCAAGGTTAATCCCTCAATGTTTTCCTTGTGATTCCCAAGCTTTGCGGCGTCGTTAAGAGTCTAGGTACTTGACAGCCGCTGTCCGTTGAATTGTGCATCTCATCGCATTTTTTTCCGCGACTGAATAACGTTTTTCCGAGCCGCTGCTGCATCTTCACTTGGAACAGTAGCAACCTATGAATGATACCTTGATACTCTACGCACAATTCAGTCGTCAACAGTGTAGAATCTCCCATCTGAGTATGAAGAAACAATACGGCTCATCTCCCCGCAACCACAGAAGTCAGATAGAGGACCCACATGCCTACTTGGGGTGATTCTGAGGATTTTAGTACTTATGCACGCACGCGGGACATGTCGACATGATTAGAATTGAATGGGAAAAAAATGGGATGCTTTGGACCTCGAGACTCCATGCATACGTAGTAATCCGCTATTTTTCTCCACAGACGAGACACAGTGCGGGTTCTTCATGGACTGAAAGGTCCTTTCCTGGTGCGCTTTGCGTAATATTAATATGTGTGCTATGAGTGCTACTACTGTAATAAGAATCGGTACCGGGAATGCATTATGCGCGATACGGGAGAAAAAACTATATCAATGTTCCGATTTCATCCTCTTCCCTGTCATATGCGTGAAATCTGCCTAATGTTCCATTTCTAGAGTGAAAGACTGGACTAGAAAGTTGGTTTGTCAGTCGACTGATCGGATTGGGGATGCTGGACGGTTGTTCACGAGCACAGGCAGTACATGGTCTAGGTTCTGTGGCGGATAAGAAGGACAAGTCGAGATGTCTTGTGCGGGATATTTAGAGCATCAATCCAGGGAAGGGTTATCAATGTTCCGGGCGCTTCACATGCACAGCTGGGAAGTGACCAATGAGGTGACCATGTTGTTCGAATCAAAATACTTAAATTCCATCGAGAGGGCTGGGGTGTCAGCAAACCCCAGCAGCCTTTAAGTTTCTCTGCCAACGAGTGCCATCCCCTTTGTTAAGACATTTCATATTCGGTCACATGTGATGGAAATTGCGCCTCGTCACACATATGCCTCAAGTCTCATATGTCAAATCCAGTTATATATCTCTAAAATGAGTTGATTCTCCCGCGCACAAAGATTGCGGATATCGATATGCATAATTGGCTATCGCGAGAGCTCTAACTCCTGCAAGTTAGCCTGGGGGGTTCCGTATTATGTGAGCTCTGAGTAACTGAGTAGTTTCTAAAGACTTGCATATGGGTTCCACAAAAATATCACCATGCGACTGAAACTCCGATTCCTAGAGTCGCGTCGGAGTTTGTGGAGTTACTATATAACTTGGCGTTATGACGCCCAACATTTACATGGGAAATATCGATCCCTCATGAACAACGAACGTCATCGGTCATCGGCTCCACTGGTATACCGAGTAAGCTACATGTCGGGGGGTCGGTCAGCTACAGCCTTCATGATCAGATGCCGGTTTCCCGACTCCTTCACAGCCTTGATTCCCCCCCACTTTTGTTTTCCGATTCCGAATCTTCCGCGCAGTAAAGGGCACCTTGAATTTACGTACCTCAACTCATAGAGCCTGGTAAAATGTACGCCCAAGCGAAGCTGTATCATATATGGAAGAGTGATATCGAGCTAGTTTTCTTGGAACATGAGTATTAATTCAAGAACTTGAATGCTGGTATACTTACCTGCATGCGCCTAGGCCTGCACGAAGCCTAGAACAACCATCGATATCACTCGCCTCCCACAGTCACAGTTGTCTTTTAGATTCTGTCATTTAAGGTCGGCCCATAGGTAAAACCCACCATACAGCCGTTCGAATGTAACTGGTTATTTCTTAGATGCTCGTTCGTGGTTCGATCACTCAGTGCTAGCATGCTGGAAGGGTCACGTGCCGCATAGATAATCACTCGCAGTAGCAGAGATCGAGCCCGCCAGACTAGGAGGATGCCGTTCCATTATAGCTTTCAAACGCGTACGAGAATTGGGTCCCGTCCCAGTGTGCAACACTACCTATGTACGAAAAGCTGAAGCAAATCGAACCACTCCATCACCATATCACACTCGCACTCGAATTTCTGGGGTCAAAATATAAAGAATTCGAACACGCAGAAACTGGTAGTTTGATGCTTCACCGCTTACGCACACAACAATGAAACCTAAGGTGTCAAAGATGTGCATTCAAAATAACGCCGCCTATGTTGCGCGGGGAGAACCCAAAATACCCACCCATTAATATTCAATTAATGCCTGGTATCTCTGATAGGAAATGCGGAGATGTCAATCCCCAGTATCTTGCATTCCTCGACCAAATTCTCAAACCACTTGTTGTACGAGTTGTAGTACGGCTTCACCTCATTGACCATTGGGATGTAGCGTTCCAAGCGGGGGTCGTACACAAATCCCGGTCTTCTCGACAATCGGATGATGTTCTTCTATTGATGTGCAACAAAAGTCTAGCTTCGCTTGGTATTATTCTTGTAGAGCTGTGGTTCGGAAAGCGACTTGAAGACCTTCCAGGGTATCCCAAAGGACTGTCAGGCAACGATCGCACCATCTGCTCCGGTTTTATAGCTGCGAGCCAACTCCTTGAGACAATTCAGAATGAAGCAGGCGACATGTATGCTGGAGTAGTGAGGCGGTGTATCAGGGGGATTGACCACCGTGATACGAGTTTGGAAGACGAAAGTTTCATGAATGAAGTTCACGCCAAAGTTGTCTCTGAGTTGGAACGAATTGGAAGGCATATATCAGCCAAGACGAATTGATCGGATAATGAAGGAAGCTTGGAAGGGGAGATCTAGAGTCATATCCAACTTTGTGGGTTCCATTTGGCCATTGAAAACGACACTCTCCCGAGAGTGAGGATGTATCTTTGCAGTGAGGTTTTGGGTAGTTTGCAATTGTGGCGGCAGTGATGGGAATGGTTTCACAGGTTCTACAGGTCGATGAGTTTTGGGGGGGAGATAAACTTCATATGTGGGACCCACGCAGCCAGCCAGCTATCTAGATAGTTATATTGTTGAATTCAGGCTTCTTTGGTATAGGGAGATATCCAGTTGCCTGTCTGCAGAATTCACGGACAAACTATAAACCATCAAGTCGCCCGAATGGTCCGGGAGTATAGCGCTAGCTGCCCTTGGATTCGGAAGCCTTCCCACCCAATTGGCCAATCGATTTTGCCCCATCAAAACTGGTAAGGGGATGTATTCACTGACATGTCAACTGGGAAAAGTCAGCTAGGTATTGTTTACAGTGCACTGTTCAGCCTCGGATCGCCTGCACATCCCGCCGCAACCCCACACCCCATTAGTCCGACCGCAAAAATCTCCCCACGCAAGCTCCGCAGCGCATTTCCGCGCTCTCCCCAGGCTTAAGATCAAGCATCTACTTCACGCTCCCCACGAACTCCTCACCGCGTGAGATCCAGCTCATTGGCACAACCCCAGATGATGGCGATGAAAATATAACACTCCACATCCCAATCCTCCACCTCTCCCAGCCGAGCCACAGCATCCGCGCCCTCTGCGGCCTCAAACACCTTCAAGACTCATCCCTCACGGACGCACAAGGAACCGCGGAAGCCCTCCGCTTCGGCCTCGCGAGTAAATGGACGCCTTTTGTCGCCGTCGACAATGCAACAAAGCTGTCCTCCCTGTCGGTCTGCGCCCGCCCACCGGGCTCGGCGGATTGGTCCGTCATCGGACGCCGCAGTTGCCTGGGCGAAAAGTCACCGGTGGAGTCGCGCCCCGCAAGCGGTGTCCCAAGGAGACGCGGGAATCTCCGCCAGATATCACAGAGCCGACCCAAAAAGGAATCGGATGAGGGCGAGTTTGGAATCGCCGAAAGCGACGGTGCAGGGGAAGAAGACGGAGGGCAAGAACATGGATGATCCCGACTCCGTCCTATCCGCGTTGAGTGCTGAACAGGCGTTCGATGGTAGTTTATCGTTCTCGCAAGTGGTGATGGAGGTGTTAGGGCTTGTATCTGTGCCGAAGGGAGAAGAATGCTTGTGGGCTACACTGTTGGAGTGTGTGTTTTTGCGCGAGAAGCTTGCGGGAGGAGTGGGAATTGATGGAGGGGAAGGCGAAAGGGGTTGTAGAGGGGATTGTTAAGAGTCCAAAGAAGCGGGTGGAGGTTGAAAATGTTACTGTATGGGGAGAACCGTGTGTATAGACTAAGGTACAGAGTGAAGAGAGTGAGAAGGAGAGAGACTCGAGATATATACAGGAGGCATCAGCCCTGGTTACAGCCAGCTGTATCAGACCCTTGTACATATGTAACAGAAAAGGTTATGGCGGGGGGGAGGTGATATATCATGATTGAGGTTTACTTACTGAAACTATATACTAAGTAATCTTCGATGTTGGGTTAATAGTAATGAATCAATGGCGTATACCCGTATTATTCTGTCCGTGCCCGCCGTATCTATAGCCGTCTGACAGCATGCTTATGCTGGTCAAGGTTCTTTTGTCTGATACTCGCACATGGTAGATGAAATCGGGAATGTTTTAGCCTCGATCCATACAAATTTCTATGAGAGCAGGGATTACACATTTCCGATTTCGCGTTCCATATGCGAGTACCAGTGAGACCCGCATATGTGCTTGGAACGTGGTGTCGTGATCCCAATGTACGACAGAAGCATTCACCTACTTGCTACTGTATGCTCACCGGGCGCCGGGCATCAACGACATAATAGAAGTTTACTAATCTCAACAACCAATAACGAAGCCAAAGCAACCACAGGATTCAAGATGCGATAGTTTTATGCGGGAAAGCGCTCGCCCTTGCTGCCTAATCAAATTTTGGTGAGGATTAGAGCAAGCTCATGCAATGATCAACTCCATCGAGTCGACTTTGCGCTTGTTACTGCTGCAGAATCCATGCACGACATAATCCCTTGCTCCAGTTTCATTCTCGCATTGAGAATTAGGCAGCAATGGTGGTACAGATATGACATCCAAGTATATATGAACCCACACCCAACTGATTTCATATTCTTACATATTCCTCCAACTAGCTATGGCTAGCAATTCCAGCGACGAAGTGAAGCAACTTCGTACAGAAGTTGAGTCTTTGAAGGATTTACTACGGATATTACAACAAAGCCAGCAGAAACAGCTCCAAGCATTGCAGACTTTCCTATCATCTCCAATAGCTACTGATTTACCATCCGTCCCACAAGAAGTACCCAAGCAACCGCAGCTTACAGAGACGAAAAATGATGAAAAAACTGCAGAAGCTGTCGACGAAGAAACGAAAGTTTGGGTACACCTTGGCTCGGAAGAAGATCAGTTAAAGAAAGAAAGTATGTACACATTCTTCCCTGTTTAAGTCCAATGCCATACTGATGACACCTCTACAGTCGAAATCGCTCGAGAAGATGTTCTCCGCAAGGGCATCCGAGACCGGGACCAAGCGCTTCGTCATCTTCTCCGTGATAACTGGTTTACCGATGAAGAAGAATCTTTCGACAAGATTTTGCTGGCCGCAGGCCCAAATTCTACACAGCGACCAGTGAGAGTGCGGGATTTTTATGATCAGGATTGTCGCAGCTTCTTGCTGTTCGAGGTGGATAACGACGAAGACCTTTGGAAGTTACTCTCGAGGCCGGTATGTGGATTTTAGGTCCCGTCGCGACTGTTACTTCGGTGCTGAGGTTGCTAACGCGGTAACTAGAGATGTATCGGGGGGAAGCTGAGTGACGAGGATCCGGATGAACTCGACTATGACAAAGTAGGTTAACTATTTTAACTACTCGTGGCTTGGACTAAATTCGCTGAATAAACTTAGGTTAAAGGATTCCATGGGCTGAACGAAGACGGTGATGGAACATATCAGGCATATGGCCGTGAAATGTGTGATTTTTTTTACACCTCTATCATACTGGTGCTGAGTTGACGTATCCTTTTTACCTCCAGCGTAGTAGATGAAATCACCCCCAATATCGCGTTAATCCTGATGACTTTCGCAAATGAAATGTGTCGGAGGAACATAGGCGTATGGGAGCCAGTGAACTGTCTCCGATCTGCCGTGGACCATGCCGTTGAAACATGGCCTGGACCCACCCAATCTGAGATGGAAGTACTTGGCCATTCCACTGCAGTGACAGAATTGCCGCTGACATGACATTTTCCAGTTGGGGTATTACAAGCGTTACGACTTCAGGTTTTCGGCGACATTCTTCGAATTCTTTAGCAACGAAACACCCGATCCGGCGTGCGATGATAGCGACGAAAGGCCTAATCCGGTGTGCGATGATAGTGGTGACTTCGGATCCGAGTTGAGAGGAGACTTTGCGCCAGGCCAGGAGGATACGCCGCAAATCCGCGAGACCACTCTTTCACTAGTCTTTGACTCTTTGCAATCGGAAGACGGTTCGTATTGGACTTTGTTTTCGCTTGGAAAATATGACGAGGAAAAGGCTTTCTCGAAGAAGGCGAATACACGTCAGGAAGAAATGCCACGATACTACGCCCCCGAGGAAATCTTTTTGGACAAACTAGGTATGTGGCGCAAAAGAATACGGTTTGGACTGCCGGGATTTGCGCGTGGCAGCTAACTGTAGCAGCAAGGGTCATTGATTGGGCCGTTGACGATGGAATGGCGGCTGTATTAGCGAGGTTGGAGGATTATCTGGATATTCCGGTGAATAGGGTTTGATGAGCGAACCCCGTAGGCCATACTTTAACTCGTGATTCAGACAGAAACTCTGTTTTCGAAAGAACAGAGCGAGAGGTTGCTGTTTGACGATACAAGATTCACCAGGACCAAGAAGTACCATTGGGCGATGCAGTGGCTGGGGAAGGTATGTCATATTTCCACGGCACCCCAGAAATCCCATGATACTCACTTCTAGGTATGTACAAAGATGTCAAAGTGTATGGGGCCAATGATCCGGGAAATCGAGGAAATGGAGCAAAATGGTCTGCCTTTCTTGAGAGATTCTGCGCGAAAACACAAGATCCGCACCGGAGTTTCGGATCCAAAGGGTAAAGACCTAGTCACCGAGAAGTCGTTCCATCGCAAAGCTGCTCGGGCGCGGGAGGTCCGTGATAGGATTGAGGCAAAAATCGAAGAAGTCAAGGACTTAGTGAGTGTTGTATCATCCCTGTCGGAAGTTTTTCTAATCCAATTTGCTTGACTAGAGGGACGCTTTGGTTAATGCGTCCGGTGTTCTGGAATCAAGGGCGGCTGTTTCGCAGGTAAGAGGACCTAGCCGTCGTTTCGATCGGATTTGCTAAACCATCGGTAAAGGCAGATACCGTATACACGTTGACAGTTCTCATGCTTATCTACCTACCCGTGACAACCGTGATTGGGGTATTTAGCATGGGGATACTTCCCCACAGCTCACAAACCCTTAAAGCCTTTGGCATATCAATGTGCTCGGTCTTTTTCGCCACCTGTCTCCTAGCATTCAACCTGGGTAGCGTTCTCACCTTGGTCAGCATCAAAACTCAGAGGGTATGTCGTAGCCTCCAACAGTCAATGTACAATGTCGGACCAAGCTGGAAAAAACGAAGCCACGACCTCAAGGATATTAGCGAAGCGGAATTGCTTATTGCGAGGGAAAAACGCATACCTGTAGCTTGGTTTTATACCTGGTATGCGCTGATATGGATATTTATGTGCTTTCCCTCTCAAGAGTTGCGAGAAGTCGGTGGTATCATGGAGTTCATCCGGAAGACAAGAGCGGGAGGAAGTGAAGGCCAATTGATGGCAGATGGGAGATGGATATGGAACGGAGTCATGATCCCTCTCAGGGTACTCCTACTTCCACTCCATGCGGTTACACTTTTCTTGGACTACATTCTCCTCGTGGTTTTTTCTGAATCCTTAGTGGGAAGAGTGGAGCACAAGGAGAAAGAGGATGATGATGACGATAGTGATGATGAAGGAATGGAAGACGGCAAGGATTTGACTGCCGCAGATTATGGTCAAAAACAAACCTACGAATCAATCGCGCTGGTCAATCCGGATGAGACGCCGAAACCAGATGCTACGTCCGTCAGCCCCTGGAAAACACGCTTTACGAAACCCGTCGCCATTCTCAAAGAATTTTCACACCTTGGACTTGGAGCGGCTGGTAACCAGGAAAAACCCGTCCCAGAGCCCCCCATCCCCACAACGACATCGCAGACCGACCCTCCACCAAATCCTCCCACCGAAGTAGCAGAACCTGCCACAGAGCCCACCAGCCTTTCTTTGCATCAATCGTTTGTGGAAATAGTCACCGCTGCACATAGCAAGCTTGAGCAAGAGGCACAGGGAAATTATAGTGACGAAGCGTCTAGTTGTGAATCGAACGATGACAGTGACGACGATGACGATGATGATGAACAGGCTGAGGAGGAGAACAGTGAAAATGAAGATGGGATTGATGGCGAGGGGAGCGACGACAATCAAGATAGGGATGATGATGGCTCGGGCGAAGAGAAAGATGACAAGGAGAGTACATCATCTACGACTCCTTTACGACCAACTGCGTCTGCATATTTGCCGACTATAGAAACAACGCCGGCCTTGGGATCATTTTCTGGGATTATAGGTGGGATTATGAGGGGAGGGAAGTCGGAAGAGAGGGATTTGGAGAGAGGACCATGAATATGATGCTCAAGAGAGTGTGTGGTACTTAGGTGCAGAAATGAAATCCTGAAATTTAAAATATATCCCTCGTCTGACGGAGGACGGGTTTTAACGTTAACTTGCAACGTTGAAGATGAGAAGATGGAGATGATGCAATTGATGATTAGATGGATTAGATTAGATATGAGTGACTGGTGATCTTTGTCACGTGCATGCCCTGGCACATAAACAGTTTTGAAGCAAATTGAACTTCTCATACATCACATCTTTGCGGTGGAAAGAAGAAAATCCCCTACCTTGCAGCCGCTTCCTCCTTTCCTGCTCCAGCACTTCTGTCAACTCGTTGATTCGAACCTCCTGAACCAACAAACAATGGTCAACAAAGTACAGCTTAGAAAGCTGGCTTCGAATTAAGCGGTAAACTTTATCGCTAGTTCTCAACCACATTCACGTCACTGCAAAGATAGTGGGATACAACAACTACTACCGGCTGGGTCTTAGCCACAACGGCAGATCAATATATCTGATTCGCATACGTCCTCGGACGGTATCGAAAACCCCCCCAAAGAACATTTTGTGGTACGGCCCTAGACCAGCAACTCATATGTTGAGTGATATTGATAGCCATTATTTTAGCAAAGTGGCACAATTCCACATCTAATAGAGTAGCCCGAACGATACTCTACAACACTACGAACCAACAATTGGAGGATAATGATATGCAGACCACGGCAGCCACATAGTATCAGCAAGATCTCTACCAATTATTGAACAATCTAACGTCCTGGGACATCCCATGCACATCACACTACCAACCTCGGACCAGTCCGCACATCCTGTCAGATCAAACTTCACCCAGCGTCGTTTTTTGATCCCTGGGATTTGGCTTTACGGCCGTCGCTATCTCTCAGTACTACGGTATCTGGAGCTCTATAAGGAGATCGACGAACTACGGCAGAAGGGTACAGCGCTGATTGTGGATGTCACATCCAGCATTTTCTAGAAGCGGCCGAACATATGGGCAATGATACGACGATCACCTCAACCGATATTCGTGATGTTTGCACCCGTGTGCTGTCAAAAATCCTCGACCCAAGACGCACCCCCGGCTTCAAGCGCTATTACGTTACACCGCTGATTGCCTACGGCCAGGATAACAGATACTATAAGAATTGCGATGGGTGTATGTCATTTGATCCTTTCTAGTGGGTTGGATTCTAAACCATGTTGCAGTCGGTCACACAACATTGGAATGTCCGGACCTCATCAGCCCGAGCGGAGTATGTGTTGCCTTTCCTCATCCGTGAAGAAATGTCCCATCGTTTATACGGCCGCCATGTCTCCTGAGTCGTGGTATAGAGTAATGGTTTCTATGTACGGCAAGCCTGCCGAATAGTTCTATGTACATAACAGTATCAAGCCTAAATCCCCCCGCCCTCCCAAACTACTCCCTCACGCCGTCGCTAGAAGCACCTCCACCCCCATTAGGAAACAGAAAATGCTAGGACAATGCACTTTGTGTATGAATTGTCCCAGAAATCCAGTCTGTGCATCGCCTAACCTGTGCCCTGTACACTGCATACCGAACAGGTGGTTGTAGTCACATATCAAGCGTACTAAGCTTACAAAGGTTCACACATTGTGTACACCGATACCGCCCTCAAGCGTAGTAGAAACTTGGGGGTACATTACCTGTATAGCGTTAAACTATTCCTGTGTAACTGAGTATTTAATGGATAATAATCTGCTAGTGGGTTATAACTGGCGCGAAACGGAATTGGGAATCAGGATACAATTCATACAGTCTTCCGGTTGTAGGGCACACAGAAGCATGTTTCACACAACACTTCCCGCAGATCACACAGCACACATCACCGATAATATCACTTCCCCATCATCTAGTATCATACTTCTATTCGTATTGAAAATAAAACAGTACACCCGGCCACCTCCCAACTCTCAACCCCAACGTAAATATCCACCAAATAAAATAACAAATACTAGTAGAGGGAAATGAAATGACATTCATCGCGACGAGTTGAATCAGTGCAACTGGCCACCTTGAGCGTAGTGGGGTTCAGCCCAGGGTGGTTAATTCCCGGAATAAAGAAATCCCGTAAAGAAACCTCGAAATGAATAACATAAAAAAAGACTTTTAAATGAATGCATACTCACCGGGCTGATCCAAATATTCCCTTGCCGCCTTAAGTGCAGCCAGTCGCTCGCGCCGAACTCGTTCTTCCCGGCTTATTGCTACCCTTACGCCATTCGGATTCAGGCTGGGGTGGTTGATTCCCGGAATACCGTCAATGATCTTATCGTCAAGGCGCACCTCAGGTATGGATTCTGATTGTGACAACGGCCTTGGTGGCAATTGGGAAGGTGAGAATAAGTTTTGGGTGTTTCCATACACTGGGCTTCCCAAAGACTCTGTCAACGCACCCTCAACCTGGGATTTAAGGGCCATCCTGGGGCCGATGTTCCAGGCTACGTCATGAACCACGCACCCAGTTGCAGGTTTGGAATCTGGGAATTTGTGTACCTATTTACATTTCCATAGGGCCAGGGTGGTTAATTCTGGCACTGCCATCGATAATTCTGTCGTCAATTTGAACTTCTGGTATCGTCTCCGATTGAGAGAGCGGTCTTGGTGGCGTATGTGGAGGGGAATGACAAAAAAAGAATCCTCACGCGGTTGCTCAGACACTTCTCCACCTGTGGCCTCTCTCTCCCTTAAATCCGCACTAGAATCTAGCCCTCGAAGCTTGAAAGATGACTTCGATGAACACAAAGAAGAACTCGCTAAAACATTCACCTCGGTGTCAGGGAGGGGCCCCGGGGGGAAACCTGAGAAAGCTCCCGACCATTGTTAAAAAATCTGACCTTCTAGCCGTTTCCTTAAGATTAAAGCAGAACTCAAATGGGACGGACCACTGGGAGCAACACACTCTCAAAGCCAAGTTCCAAATCGATCTCCACCTCAGCCTTTACTGCGGGATATTTGAAGTCTTTTATGTTGATATAGTGCAATGATACGTATATGTTTACTACCCCAGAGCGAGGCCTTCGTTATTGTTGCCTCCAGTAACCTTGACGCGTAGCTAGTCTTCTGTTGCCAGAAGGAATTGTTTTGGTAAAAGCTCATTATTTGTGTGTTTTGATCGAGTACTTTCGAACTCGGTATTGGTGAAACTTTCATTCGGTCCCGAAGCAGTGGTGCGTCGTAGTATGAGATGCCGACAAAAAGAGCTGTGTCTTCAAGCGGCTCCCGACAAACGGTCTCGGAGCGTAACCTCACAGCGATAGCTATAAAGAGATCTTCAATATTATTCCTGGCTGAAGTTTCGAAAAACATAACATTCTCATTCTTGGCGAACGTTTTGGCTTCATCCATCGTTTTTTTCGAGGACGGTGGCGCTTCAAGACGAGCCCGGGCTCGTGCCAGGCCAAACGTGTTGTTCATGGCAGTAGTCTTTTTTTCTAACCGACGTATTTGCCGGTCGTCACTGGTCGGCCCCTCTTCCTCTTCTCTGGCTCTCTGCCACTGTCTCTTACTTGCTGATCCTCCCTCTCCCTGTCTTGGCTGCCTTTTTCTCGGCGAGCGTTTTTAACAATTGACAAGATACCTAATACGAAAGCATGGGCCATTCGCATTAACATGGCGAGCCCAGTGTTGAAGCTCCAACTCTCCGCAATGCATATGATTCTCGCCATGCAACAGCTTGACTCAGAGAAGTGATATCCTATAAAGCTTCCGAGGTGATTAGTATGATGCGCACCCTATCTGCCAGTAGCGAGCGAAGCCTTTGTGTTTACCTGTACTCACAGTCCAAAGATTATTGTGCAAGTGGTTTCTTAATTAGGGTTTTATGTCCGTCGACGAGGGCGAATAGGTGAGGAAGCGAAAGGAAAAATTCGGCGTATTGCGAGCGTATGGGCGTAGAAAAAGGAGGGGTGGTGCAAATGAATGGTAGCAAAACGGAGGTGGTTTCCTTAGCGACCTCTCTTTGCGAAAAATTGAGAAAAGCGGGATACAACTAAACTATCCATCAGATGTTGGGTTTAGGGTTTAGGGTTGTCACCTGGACCTGTAACTCTCCTGCTCGCTATTGGTCTGACGGTACTGTATGCCAGCGACTATTCTTTCTTGGAATAGGCGACCAGCCAGATGTGCACTTCGATAGCTATCCTACTGAGGATTTCGATATCACTCTTAGCACACTTTGTGAGTGGGATAAGATGAGTCTGTAGGGACAGAGAGGGCTTTTTGGCCGCGTGCTTTCCGAGACCCCTATATCATGGTTCGTTTGAAGACGAGACGAATACCAAATATTGATATATGAACATCACATGTAAACCTTTTACGTCCAAAATGTAAATCTCTTTATTCAGGTCTGCCATTGCACGGAAAAAAAAAGCCGTTTGACAGACTATGAAAAACAGAATTATCGTCCTCCTCTTCCGCCAAGCTATTCAGCGGCAATCCCCGACGACAGCAGGCAGCAGCTGCAACGACGAATTGGGGGGGTATGAAAAGAAAGCGTCCTAGACTAATTAAATCCACGCTTACTTAGTAGTACTAAGTACTTAAGTACCTTTAGCTTTTGCATGCCATATCTACTGTGTACTTATCTTGTATTCAAGATGCGGTTAGGTAATCTTGCACACTGTAAACAAGAGCTGCGCTCCGCGGCAGGCAGAAACCCGAAATTGTTTTGGTTTAAATCTGATTTGTAACAGAGGTTGCAATATAAGCACTAGTTAAGATGAAGGGTGTCAATGGGTATGGGTCGGTGAGCAGATAGATAAGTAGAGAGCGAAGAGGAAGAGGAAGAGGAAGAGGAAGAGGAAGAGGAAGAGGGACGGGCACACAGACCGAGAGGTGGTCTCAGCCACACCGAAGAAGTCGTCTCGATCGCTTTGAAGAAATCATCATCATCTCTCGATCGGTTTTCGATCGCTGGCCAACCCTAAACCCAGCGATTATTATATACAACGGCATGCTTACATAAAAAATCTGCCACCTCCCCAGATTGTTTATACCGAAAAATTTCGGCACATCCATCTTGCCACGCGCCCGTAATTGCAGAAGTGCCGAGACGTCGATTACCTCTGAACGTTCGAACTTCCCGTAGAGCATCTGTACGCCTCACAGCTGGCGCCCGTGTGTGGAGTCCTAATTACTAGATAATTTTTTAACTTCTCTCAGATCCGCTTAAGAAACAGGAAACAACGATTTAGAAACTGCATGCTCAACAAGTTTCGTGAGGGTATATTCTATCTGGGTCCGAAGTGTGGGCTAAGGTCAGCGCCCATGGCCGGACTTGGCCAGCACACGAGGACTTGCCAGGATCCGGAGTATGGACCATAACTATTACCTATTTCTACCCTTAACAGTAGTGCTGTTAAAGTCTATTGCTTTGCAATACGGTTGTTCGCTTTACATTTCCTAGTTACACAGCATTCAACATGCCTGATTTCGAGTGATCGTGATACCGGTCTTATTAGATACTTTGTTCAGGGCTCGTTTTGAAAATCTAACTTTCTCGATTCTTGAACTGTTGTTTTATCAAAATTCGCCCGTTTCATAGCAGCCGCTTCTTCAACAATTGCTCGTCTGCTAGACGTCTTATCCAGTCAGGTGAAGTCACCCCTACTGAAACTCCCTACAAAACGAACCCCTGCTCTCCACCCAGCAGGACATCTTAGCCGATGTGCTACCAGGCGTCAAACAAGTTTTCGTCTCCTTCGCCAGTAAAGAGATCTAGGATGTGGGTCTTGGCAAAGTTTGAGGGCTTCCCTCACCATGTTATCGCGAATTTTCGACATTCTGCTGTGACTACGGTCCTCCGTCCAGTGAAATTTTATTGTTGGCAGCCACTTCAATCCCAATGACTTGGTAAGTATCGCTTGTTGGGAAGCGGCGAACCCGAACAGCCACACAAAGATCCACTGTCGTGGTGTAAGATGATGATGGAAGTGTAACTTGATTGTTCTGATCTCCTCTAGACGGCCGGAGGAGTCTGAACTTTATATACTGAAAATAGAACGTATACGGACGGACAACGACCTCGGTTAATCGTCCGTATACGTCCGTATCCGATCCGCTCCCGCTCCGACCAGTATCTAGCATTATCATATGAAAGTACCCTAGGCCTTCAGACCCAGATGAACGTTCGCGAGGACAAACTCGCACCCAGTACAAAAAACTATCCCTTTACCTCTTTTACGGGACATGGGAGATTGTGGGCATGTATTTTACCCATAGGTGAAAGCTTTCCGAACTGCATGGCCCGAGTTGTGATACCAGACCATCCGCCGTGGAACTCAAGAACAGCGGCAACAGCAGCCCAATCGGCTTCGGTTTCCGAATTGCAAAGAGACATAGTGCGCTCAATCATTTCGTTGGTAACCAGAACGGAGTCCTCAGGAACTGCCATGTCAACGCTATCGGTGCCGTTCGCATACGCCCAACTAAATAATCAATTACCCACACCTCAACAAACTTTTTCGGTGCAAGTCGTATAAATTTGACTCGCCGATTTCCCTCACCCTCATCAAGTTTCTGCACCACCCAACCCTGAACTAATGCGAGGTAATGCTCACGCCCTTTGTCCATGATCGATGATGCAGCAGTGTCCTCGGAATTGAGGCTTTCATCATCGGAGTCACTCAGCACAACAACATCCTGTCTGGGCATCCCCTCAACCGACAGGCGGAGGAAATAAAGAACCTCGCCATAGAAAAATACTGGGTTGTCTGCTCCATCAACTAGCAGTTGGTGCCTTCTGTAGTTGCTGACTCTGTTGTTTGGAGTGGTTCGTTGTGAGGTTTCTGAACCAATCGCATGCCCCTGTGCTGGGTGAGAAGCATTCATGCCCTCATAATCCCCGCCATACCGTAGTGCCGCTTTGTCGATTCGAAAACGGCTATACCGCAAATACTTCTCTGGGAGTTGAAACTCTCTTCTAGAGTACAGTGTCGTGAAGTAATTTAAAGTATCAGCAGTTGGCGGGTATGGCAGTTGGCCAGGGTCAAAACATATTCTTGTCCTCTTCCTAGAAGGTTTCCTGTGTCTGTGTCCTCTGAATCAACACTCCCATCCTCAGAATCCATCTAGTATAACAACATCCTGCCTTTGCATGTTTTCAACAGTCACGCAAGGAATTGCGTGGTCAAGCCCCGTGGTCTCCCCTTTCCCCAGCACCAAAAATGCACAATCCTCCCGAAAATGGGCACCACCCGAAACTGGCCTCCCCCCGACCTTCCTTGACTGAGGGGGAATAGCTAGCTTGACAGCGCCCATACACTAGACTTTAATGAAACCTTCGTATCACGGTCTCGAAAGATGTAGCCAGCTGTTAGCCCAATGAGCTTTTCGTTTGAGGGCATAATGGTTCCGAGCATGCCAGTGTGGGTATAATCGTTCGTCTTGGCATATATGAGGTCCCCCCCTTTGGAAACATTTATTTGCACATCTTTCCTAGATATAGTTTGTTTGTAAGATGCAAGAGATGTACGGGAGCCCTTTAGGTTGGCTCTTGGGTGATGGTCTTATCTCTAAACGGCGCTTCTGTTTGGTTGCGCACTGGAATATGCATCATAACTGGGTACGGCTGATTAATACCCATCTTCCAACAATGCCGCCTGAAAAAGATACAGAACGTACCCATGCTTGCTAGTCGCTTTCTGTGTGCGGGGGGTTTGTAAACGCGAAGAATGTTCTTCTATAAATTCTCTAAACCTTGCCATGCACGATAGCCCACCACTGGACTCGTGCTAGTGTGGTGATTAAATGTCCTGGCATCTCATACAAAGCACCACGAGCCCGGGCAAGCGAATATCATCCGACGAGTCTGAAGTTTGATGTCGAGCAGAGCGGTTAGCCAAGGCTACTCGTTATATGGGTTAGAAATTGCAAGTGAAAGACACTTTGAGTTGCGTACGCGAACATTTATGCCGGCTTTGGCAAAATTTGGAGTGGTGAAGCATGTCCCAAGCTGTTGGGTCGATAGTGTGATAGCACACCAGGATGGAGATTGGTGGAGTTGGGGTGGATGATTGAGTTTTTGTTTGGTGGTTAAGGCATGAAGGAATGAAAGTGAGATTTGACCGGAAGGCAGGCGAGATTCTCACATGCTTCAAGCGCTTAGCGCAGGATGCCGCTTCAAACGCAAATCGGTTCTCCCCATAATACAATATTCCACAAGGGATGATTCTAACTACTGCCTGAACCTGATTCGCGTATTCCAATAGCCGCCCTAGGCACCCTTCAATGAGGGAGTGTAACAGTCCCTCAAGCTTGAATCGATAGCAATCGAAGGTTTGAACATATAGTCCTTGTCTCGCACCTAGCCCACTCGATTTCGTGTGTGGCTTGGCGCTCGTACCTCGCTAAACCACCACACGTAAAATCGGAGAGTTTGGCGGCTAAGTGATACGACGCCCTGCGCTCTAGGGCAAAGTATCACGCAGGCCGGGTAAGAAACGTCTGGGGCGAGACAAATATGGACGGTTTTTTTTTCGTTGGAGCCTAGCCCCACGCCGTATCAAAGCCGTATGACAGACTATTGAGCTTGTCTCTGAGATAATAATATTCGCGATATCGCTAATTCTGCCATTAGACTATTGCGCGCCTACTATCAATTCCCCATCTTCGAGCTCGCGTTAACGTTTGGCGATCCTCATGAAAGCTAATCGCAGAGAGACCGCGTCTAGCTACCCTAAGTACTGAATCATATGCGCCAACCATCAAGCATAAAACGCGAAGATCCCTAGTTCACACATTCTGTGAAGGGGTCCTACATCTAAACATATGTAGTCAGCTTTGCGACGAGCCCGCGAATTCGCGAAAGTACATGGAGGTCCTCGCGACGAGTGGGGACCAGTGACGGGATGACCATCTATACTTTACAGACAGATTACGTTGGTGCGTTTTCTGTCAATAGTTATGCGCAGGCTCCTACGGCATGAGAATTGGCATTGCAAATCTATCTGAGAATTATTTACAAACCGTCAACTCATCTTGATAACCTGCAGCATACTTACATTTACTTCCTGGAATCTAACTCCCGTTCTCTTCATACATGATCATTTGTTTTCCCCCACACCCCAAGACCCCGCTTTATCCTATCGATCTATCTTCCGGCACTGAAGTACATATGACTGACCTGCTGTTGTTGAATCATTCTGGTTAATTGGCTTTTTTTTCCTTGCAAAAAGTATTCCAAAATACTACTTTGACTATTGCAAACGTGCATCTGGTGACTAGTACATGCATATGATCAGGGTGAATTCGACGGTAGTAAAACTGAGTGGTATCAGCGATTGTGTGCTTTTTGGCTGCGTGGGTGGGTGGTTTTGGTATGTAGAATATGTTACGGGTGGCCTAGTGATATATTCCTTATCAGCCAGTCGCCTTGAAATTGCCTGAGGCGGTGGTGGCCCATGATACGAGTACTATATATCTTACTGCGATGACTGATATATATGCATGGGACTTCCCAAAACGTCTCTGAGTTTGGGATGAACAAGGACGTTTGTAGCTCTAAATAGCCCTAACCTCAGAACAACATTCTCTTCCTCGGTTCTACTCACAGACCAGCCAAAGTACCATGTGGCTTGCGCTGACAAGATTATTCCACATCGCACTTGACCACCATTGGCGACTCCTAGGAACTCGTTCTCCGCACTATGTATGAGTTCATTGGTTTACCACAAGTGAGTGCACATATATGTAAGTCGCTAAGTAGAGTGTAGTACAGCTCTGTCCGAACGTTCGCCCAGCGACCACAGTTGCAAGTATGATTTCTGCCTTTGATGCCTATCATTAAGACTCATACTTCCACTCATATCTACATCCAAAATAACAAACGTGGAGAAAGCCAGCCGTCCCATTGGACTGCAAAAAAACTTCCAAGCTTCTCTGCGGAGATTCCCGATAGATCACTCATGATCACTGCTCAACGGCTAAAGTACCGACAGGAAGATCAACTTTATGACTGGCGCGGAACGTTAGTTTGGCTCGCTTACGCATGGAAAGTCGCGCGAAGCGTCAGAGAAGTTCCTTCTTCCCGCCCAAAGTTACACTACATTCAGCCGCAATATGCATATCCAGACCTTGGCCTGAGCTCGAACCCAGCATCCTTCGCCCAGAGAGGAGAATTTCGAGCCTGGATCACGAGTTTGTACTTGGCCTATATGTTTGGTGATATATGATTTCATATAGAAGTATTAATAGGCGTTTTTTCTCAAGCAGCTGCAAGACACTGCATTAGCGACTGATTCCGGATTCCGCATGTAGTATATAAGGCATATGATGCGCAGGTGATCTACCTGAGACTATCTCTGAACCCAGAGAACAGTTTTCTTTCTGGGGCACCTGTTTGTTTTGCGTTCCGGATTGTATCCTTGCAGTTTACTGGTTACAGGATTGAGGTGAAAACCCAGTGATATCTATCAGTTCAATATGTTTGCGGCCATCCAATGGTGGAAATAGCTTCTTAGAGCTCTGTATCTTTTAAGTTTTACCTTGCTGTGATTGGAACTAATGACTTGTAATCCACTCAATCCATCTGGCAAAGAGCCTTCGAAGCGCATCTGGATTCAAACTTGCACACTCCATGGTGGCTACTGTTGAATCGGTTGTGGTTTTTGGGAGAGTTGGTGGTAGTATGCACAAACTTATCTCAGCCGTTCGAAGTTTCTCTCGGCGCAGATATTGGCAACTCAATGCAGTTTAGAATTCTCTCTGGAAGTCTTCTAGTGCCGGCAGGTGCCGGTCCCAGAATGACTGATGGGCAACATGCGCAGAGAAAAAGCAGCCAAACAGTATACACTATCGGGAATAAGAGCTGGTGATTCTTTCCACAACGGCCGCATCTTCCAGATATATTCATATCCATCTTCACCATGGCCGTCTCCACCTTCCTCTCCTCCGTCATCGCGGTCAAACAGAACGCCGTCAAATCCGTCCTCTTCCGCTGCGCCGCGCTCCTCCTCCAACTCGCGGTGTACAAATTCTTCTGCTTCATTGCATATCAACAACGCGCCTTTACGTCGTACTTAATGTTCGCCGAGCACAAGATCCAGCAATTGTACTTCGTTCTTTCTCGCAAGCTTAGTAGGAATGGGGTCCTGGTCCTGTCTTTGAGCGTTTTGTTGCTTGTTGCTGGTCTCTACGATACTCTGCTTTGGTCTCTCGACAAGCCCGGATATATTGCCGCTAAGAAGCTCGTCCGTGCTTCTGAGATCGCGGGTAGCTTCCTGGAGCGGCCAGCATACGTTATTACCTATAAGAGCGCACCCGGTAGCAGCGTTGCGGAGCTGGATACGAATCTAGTTGAGATCATGGGTGCGAACATGTTTAAGCCCGGGGAAAACATCACATTGCAAGAGACGGTTGACCGTGGGACGAGAAATGTTCTTCAATCACCGAAAAATCGAACGCTCAGGGATACAGGCCCACGGATCTGGCTAGACGACGACGGGTTCTCGGTGACAACGGACTTGGATATCCCTACAGGAAAGGATTTTTGCGCAACGGTTCCATCTGGCGAGGATCAAGTGATGTGGAGATGCAATTTCAATAACTCCCAAGCGCTGCCGTACTTTCAGAAACGGATTGGACAACCGCTGATTTTCTATGACGAGGACTCGGAGATAAAGTTTGCGTATCAGTTTATTCCACCGATGCGTGAGGATAATATCTGGTTCACACTTGGAGCGGGCGGTGATGCTGCGTGGATGAGCCAGGTTTTTACCATTACGAAAGGCCGAGAGAGACATACATTTGTGTTGAGAGCTTTCAAAGCCACGATGGTGTCGATTGGTTCTGTTCCTCTCGCAGTCGGCGAGATTCAAGATCTAGTAAAGCGGACATATCCAGGTGGTCCAGAAAGCGAGCTCGGCCGCACCGCTATCGACGACGTCAATAAATTCATTATTGATACGCAAAAAAAAGACGAAAGTGGAATGTTCGGTGTAGTGAGGGCAGGAAACTTCTCGGTTTCACAAATCAACTATGAGCTGCTGAACATTGAGGCCGATGTTCGAATGTACTCCGCCCTTCGCTTCTCATCCGTCAACCTCACTCTTATCCGCTCCGATGTACTTCCGACCCCTGTAACGCCCTTCGGCCCATGTGATAGATTCTACCAAAACGAGGCCACCGGCGGAAAGGTTGAAAGAACATCTTGCTACCGCTCTCTCTCCGGGATGATCCAGGATGGCCATCGTTTCCTGGGACAAGTGGATACCTCCAGCGTCTTTATAATCGCTGGAATCCTGGGAGATGGGAGCACAAATACTTCCACACAAGCTCTCGACCAATCCGCATATTCGTGGGTCAGCAACAATGCACAACGATTTGAGAACTTACTGTTGGAACGCGGGTTCATATTGGGCCTGGACCCGAAGTTGGTAACGGTGGAGACTAGCACGTTGCAGCCAGCAATATCGTATCTTCAGGTGTTGCTAGTGGTTGTTCCGGTGTTGCTGGCGGCTGTGGGCTGGACGCTCGTAAGGGTTGGAGCGTCGGATCACTATTCGAGCTCGTTGCTGGGGAATCTGTGTGCGACTACAAGTGCTGGGGAGGAGATGGATAGTCGGAAGCCACAGTATTTGAAGGATGCGCCGGAGATCTCGTTAAGAGAAGAGGAGGGGAAGGTGGTTTTGGTGACGGCGACGGGGTGTTTTGGACATGCGCTTGTGGTGAGAGATGGGGATGGAGATATCGATAAGGCAGAGAGCAAGGCTAAGGAGTGTTAACTGGAATTTGGGTTTTGGTCTAAATTGGAAGGAGAAAGTGTGATTGAGAGAGTATTGGAGACAGTTTACCTAGTAATATTGAGCCTTGTTCGAGAGTTTTGGACACTCAGAAGCTCCTCCCACAGTTGATACACGTGTAGCGAGTCCACCCCTAACCCTCTACTCACGTGGTTTGCGACATTTTTGACCGCGAGAGTAGGGTCTAGGGTAAGTACGTTCCCACTCGCTCAAATAGACTACAGTATCGAAACTCCTCCTATCACCATCCACCATTCTTGGAATTCTGAATAATATAATGTGAAAAGAACCGCAAAGAAACTTAATTTTTTATTTGCTGCACCATCTTGAGCGTTATTGTTGATTGCAGGTCACTTCTGACAGAACTGTTTTGCGCGTTCTCTCACTTTTGTGACGCTACTCCTACTATCTCCCCTATGAAGGGTGCTAGGCCTGGCCTTACTTAAGTACTTGTTTGAGTTTAACTTTCAGAGTTCTACCCCACCTCCTCTTCCAAGTTTCACCACTAACCACCATTGATCGTCAGCACCTCCGCCGCTGCCACCACTATCACCACTGCCATCGCCATTCACCTTCTCTCCTGATACCTATTCACGAGCGTACAAATCATACACCACTATACAACTTTCACTTTGGAACATCAACCGCAGAGAGCTTAAGTCCCTTGGGCTTTACATACAGCCTAACGCATAAGAGGAGCGTTCGGATTTGCAACAGGGTACTGAGGGTAGTACTTAGTGAGCAGTGACAGGTAAACTCCCTCTGATGAAGATCTATTCTCCTGCTAATCTTCGATTACTAAGGAATCCACCGAGTAAAAGCGAGCTCGAGCAACCAGATTCCCCGACTGAAGTATGCGATCTGGACCGAAAAGGTTACGCTGGTGTCTCCACGAAGAAAACGTACCACTCCTCCGCTGAACCAGACTTTAAGTTACCGCCTTGTATCGACTAACATCCGGCTGCTAGTCATGACGACAGTTCACTGGGGCTAGTAAAAGAGGCTGCCACCACAAGCGGACGAGAAGACGACGCCGAACATTACCTTAGCGACAATGTGTTTAAGGGGACCGTTGAAGACAATCCTGAGCACGATGGAGACAGAATATCAGGAGTCACGATGCCTAGTGCACGAATGGCGTTTCTCACAACCTCTGGATCTAGTGGCTCGCTCGGGGTTGATTCGGTGCCCAAAGACTGCCCAACTGCCAGTTTACTTGGCCTAGCGAAAGGGGTTCTGGCCAAAAGCGTGAGAGAAGACGAGGAAGAACGTCACCCCAGTGACAATGTATTTGAGGGGGCTACCGATGATAATCCCAAACACCATAGGGACAGAGGATCAGGACTCATGTTGCCAAGTTCACAAATAGCTTTGCCCACGACCTCTGGCTCTAGTTGCTCGCTGGAGGTTGATCTGACGCAGGGCTGTCTACCCACTAAGCGACGCACGTTATTTCGATCTGTTGTGCAGGGCAAGTCCCGCAAGGTGTCGGAGGAGGTTTTGAAAAACATCCTGGAAATTTACAATCCCGAGGAGGGTATGAATGCAATTCCGGATTGGGTCTGGACGGAAACCGAGACGCTTTTGGGTCTTAGCGGCACAGTATGGCCTTCTGAGACGTTCAGAAGATCGGCTATAAATTCGATTTCGATCGCGCGTTGAAGAGACATTTGGCCAGATATGGATGGGTACTGTACCGAACGTCAAGGTTCGTACAGGATTTCGAGCGTGACGATTTTTTTCAATACTGAATGCCCAGGAGTGGGCTGAATCCGCAATAGAATCTGTTCGGACGGGCCTTGCGTGATGCGTGACGTACGAGCCTTCACGCTCGGTACAGTATGTTCTGTCTCTTTTCACACGTTATCATTCAAAGATGGGTATTAATCAATCGTTCCCAGTTATGTCATTTATTTACATTTCTCAATCAAACAGAAACACCGCTGGAGATACGCCCTTCTCACAAGAGCCGACCTAAAGGGCTTCCGTCATGGCTAGATATCTCCTACATTTTGCGAACAAACGAACCAGATTCAGGGTACGTACCCAAAAGCTGTGCAAATAAATGTTCCAAAGGGAGGATCCCATATATGCCTCGACGAACGATGATACTCACACTGGCACCCTAGGCACCATTATGCACTCAAAAGAAAGTTCATTGGGCTAACAGCTGGCCACATCTTTTCAGACTGAGACACGAAGGCCTTTTTTAAAGTCTAGTATGGGTAGATGTCTCTAGCACGTGTCATCTCTTGTATGGATTTCATATATTTACAAGTAGTCGCTGTCGTAAAGCGCTCTCTTGAGAGAAAAGAAATTGTTGTCTGCAGATCTGTGAGATCGTGGCAAGAGATGTGGAGATAGATATCTGGCTGGAGGACGGATTAGATGCGCGATCAGATGGATTAGATTTGCGATTAGATATATAAGATAGAGGGATAAGATTAGATAGCCCTATTGGGTTTAGCGGGGCGAGAGTATTTAGACTCGAAGAGCCCGGAGAATAGAGACCATCTTTCCTCTCTCACATTCACGCGTACGTACATCACATCAGCCAGATACAACATTTCGTCCTGCCAAGAAAACCATGCAGCAGCTTTTTCGCAGTGCGCAGCTCATGGTGAAAAACACTGACTCATGAAAGAGTGCTGCTTTGCCCTGACGGCCGCAATTTTCAAGGCTGTCCGTTGGCTACTCGAATCCGAGACATACACTGCCATGATCACGACTATAACATCCAGGTATTCTTCCACTAAGTGGCTCTGTTTCCAAGTCAGCCTTCGCCCAGGCAGCAGCACCTCAGATCTTCTGGAATTACTCAGTGTTATTTGGGGCGCCCGATAGTCGGCGACCTGGGAGGCTGCATATTGACAGGTACTATAATAGTTCGAGCGGCGCGCGGGGTGTGGAGTACCAATTTATGGGCAATTGATAAAGTATCTCGTGGTCGTCCATTTAGCGGACAGGTACTTCATTCAATAGTACTTCGTCCATAGTTCTTCGTTCGATAGTTCGCTGTAACTTCTCCAAGCCCCAGTAGCGAGTATGTTCCGCAATATAGGGGCAATTATTCCTGCAATGGCATAATGTTTTGGACGCCCCAACCGTTGTGCGAAGTGGACTAATTGGCGAGAATAAACAATTATGAGTGCGCACATAAATATTTACCAATCAGCAACAGGCGTGGCGCTTCATGCGCCCCAACGGCTGAAGTCTTCTCATACGCAAACCTTCGCAACCCAACTGCTTGATATATACCACTGAAATTTATGAGGCTGTTTGGAGTTTGTGGTGTTCGGTTCTTGGTTTGTGATCACATTATATCAATATATATCTGCTTAATTAAGCCATGGCATGCAACCTTGCCGTTATTTGTCCAACCATAAGGTTGACTCAGCCCACCTGCTCCCCCTTATCCCATATTGATTTGATCGGGGTAGCTGAAACTGGATGGCTGAGTGCATGTTGTTCAAGAACGCATGATCGGGACATCCAGATAGAGTACTGACCGCAGCGCCCCATTCTGCAGCTGTAACATGTTATAAACTCACTGGTGCGAACACAGAGCTCTTCCAAACATGTTACCATGGCACCGAAGATGAAATCACAGTATATCACCCGACTCTCACTAGTCCTCTTGGCTCTCGGCCTAGGGTTGATGAAAACGACAACGGCCGCTCCTGTCCAAACACCACAATGGCTGGAGGAAATAATGCCACTCAAGGGAAACGACATGCATTCTGAGATACGCTGCTATGCACTTCCATACGGCGCCATCGGCCTCGTATCACACCTGTTGACGTACTATACGATCGCACTACTCTCGATGGGGCGGTCCCCAATCGCTCCCTGCCGAAAACTTACCTCTCCTCGAATCGATCTTTGCCTGGCCATTTTGGGGCTACTTGGCGGAAGTGCTATCACAATCTTCACCATAATTCGATGCCTACAGCGGTGGCAGTTTATACTGATTGCGGCGTGGAAAGCGACTCTTAGCATAACACTCGGTGCCCTAAGTATCCACGTCGCAGCTCTCGCAAACGCAGCAAGGAAAAGAAACAAGCGATGGTACTCCGAAATGCCCGAGGTTTTCTCGTTGGACAGGGAAGAGCTTATTGGTGCTCTGTGGTGGCTGGTTGTTTACGTGTTTGGAACTATTGTCGGACTGGTAGGGCTCATCAGCCTTGTGATTCACGCTTGGGGTGATCCTGTTATAGTGCTATGCAGTAAGATTTTTGGAGGAATCGCGGCAGGAGTGGTGGGGTTGACGTTTCTGGTCTGTCTCTGTACGGAGTTCAGCGGTTTTGCGCTTGCGGCGTGTATCGTGGCCTTGGGCGCTTTGTCGGCATTATACAGCGATTGGGTGCTGGCTGGTTTAGCTGGAAACCTGATTGGAGTGCCTAGCAGCGACAACACTATCTTATATTTTGCATACTTTGCGGCTAAGAGGTTACCTTTCTTTTCGTTTTGAAGATTCTCAATTGCTTTATATGGGTTTTCTGGGTTTTCTGCTGTGTTGCGAGTATAGACATTGTGGAGTCACTACTCAGATACTGGTTTTTGTCTTTTTCTTTGGGGTTCGGGGTTTTCTTATAAATTTTTCTCTTTTTTGTATCGCCTTTGTATATAGACCAAGCCATGGCCAACTCAGCTCGCCATCAGCTGTAGAATGTATTGGTTTTTTGTCTCTGTGTCGAGGCAAGCGCAACAGTTGCATGTGCTTTCTTCTCAGTATCTTTCTCCATATGTATACAAGAAAACTCTTCCCTGGTTTTGCTTCTGGGTGTGTTTTCACTTTGGTGATGAATCGGTCTTCATATTGTTGTGCAGGCATATGCCAAGCTGATGTATTGCCCAGCAACCCTGCAGCAGTTCAACCCGTACGCGTTTGCGCCCTGCCACTTCTGACAGAAAACTTCAACTCCAAAATCAAAATCCGATATTTCGGTCAACAGCGATATCGTGATGCATGCACGACCACTCATATTTGGTCTTTTTAGGTGGATCCGAGACTATGCTCCTCCAGAAAAAGTCGCAACCAAACTCAGACACCTGAATGGTGCCCAGGTATATCCGCTGCTGGTGAGAAAGGTTCTGCTTACTCGAATTGGCAGTTAAGTATGCACTTTAGCTAGTGGGGTGCGAGTACCTGTTGCCGGCAAAATTTAAAGCTTCCGCGTAGCGAACAAAGAAACGTCTGAGACTAGCTAGAGTGTGCCCGTTTGAATTTATAATTATGCTTAAATGACGGCACTGCCATAGAAGCCAAACACTGTAAACGGCTAGTAAACTTGACAAGTGTCTTCTACTCTAGAACCGATTAGGTAAGCTTAATAATTATTTCTATTATGACTTCATTCAAGTTATATAGCCGCAACTACAGCCATTGAACAGATGAATCGAAACAGGGGTCGGGAGCAGGGGGTTTTGACCCCGAGTTAAACCTCTGGAGACAGTTAAATCTTCCTTTCTTAATTGCCAGATTTCGTTTCCTTGATAGTCTCTGATAGTGCAGCCAATAGAGTACCCACTGAGATTTGTCTTTCCCATGTTAAGCAGTATCTATACCGTGGAAGGCAAGATCTACGCATTTTTCGATTCATCTGTTCAATGGCTGTAGTACTAACGTAAATCATTCGAAGCGTGACATGGTCTGTACGTGCACACACCTGTGCACATAAAATCACCGATATCTCGACTGTAGAAGAACATATGAGGCTGTAGTCGTGCTAGCAGTGGCTACGGTTTAAGGTCTGAGTGGTAAATTGAGCTTGGCTGCTAGGAAAGGCCGGGGGACAGTGAGCATGGGAAAGTGGATGCCAATATACTGTTTGTAGGTTGTACGCACGTACTCTACCTTTTCTGAGAGTACTAAATCTCTATTCCCCTGCAAAGAGTATGTCTTTAGTATGCTCACGCTTCTTCTTCGTCTTTGGTAAAGCGTGAGCAATATACTGGTTTTTGCCCACGTGGGTAAAAAGGCTGCTGTACCAACCCAGTTGTAAAGTGTTATTCGATGATATGTAAAGCACAGAGCTAACGCACGGAAGTTTCAGCGGAAAACCATGGATTTAGTTCTGTTCTTATCCGAGTGGGTATCAATACGGTCGTGCTGCTCATCCAAAATACTAGTACCAATGTTCCAACCCATAATTCTCGACCTGTGCACTATCTCGGGTATCAGGGAGAAAGAAAGTGCACCTATTGTTGGCCATCACGAGTTCTGATGGCGAAAGGACAAGATCCTTGGGAAAGATTTCAACGGAATATCATCAAGACCTGCCAATTGCAATTAAGCCCATGTAGGAGGCTCTATTCTACAGCTACATAACGAGGTAGGCACGTGTGGCGGCAGCCTCGAAGTACAAAAGCTCAAAAACTAAAATGCGACGACCAACATACCACATCAAAAAATAATTCGCTTGTAACACTGCAAGCGGATTTAGAGTAGAGTATTTGTTTCTGAAATTCATTTGTTTTGAAACTTGGCTGAATTTCAAAATCATTTTAATTTTGATGTGTGGTCATCGAAATTCTGATGTGTAGTCATTAGAATTTGATGTGTAATCATTGTAAGTCTGATATGTTGCCATGGGTGCTTATAATGACCAATATTTACATGCCATTTGCAGTCACTACAAATTGCAAGTAACTGCCACCCATTAATTTTTATAGCTCCCCACTAACACACATCGCTCCCCCATTTGTTCTACCCTCTGTTCCCTAATCTACGTTCAGGTGACAGTGCATATTGAAAACCAGTAATTGCACTTCAGTGCAAAAGTGTTGCCATAATTTCTGTTTGTGTGAAGAGCCACTGTTTGAGTGTTATGTTGTGTTGCACAAATTTAATTTATCAAGTCTGGATACAAGAAAAGTGTCACTCCAGCACTGCACCACTCCAATTAAGTATCATCCCAACTCCAAGAAGTCCTTCCACCAAAATGTACCTCCACTTCTACTCATACCTAAAGTCATATATTCAAATAAGTACTAATTAGTTGGTAGTTTGGTACCATTTATTGCATTTTACAAGCGAACTTTTTTTTTATGTGGTATGACGGTTGTCACTTTTGAGTTTTTGAGCTTTTGTACTTCGAGGCTGCCACCCGTGCGCACCCGACAGTCTCGTGACGCTCTGGTTTGCGTAGAGAGTGGCACCAGGCAGTCTGGTAATGTGCTCGGATATACTGAGGCTTAATGCATTGATTATTACATATATCCGGTAGGACACCTGCCAGAACGAGTAATTTCAGTGTTTTAATGTTTTGGAATACACACCTGTGCATGGTAGCTAATCAACCACACACCCCACTCAAGGACGTACGTATTATTAATTATCCGAGTACCTCCAGTACCACAGTACCGGTTCGTTCACACCCTCCTCGATACTTGGGAACTTTCTCCCCGCGTATGAAGAATGAGCTAAGCGGGGGTGAGGCTAGGCACGAGAAAACTTTGGGAAGCAAAAACGAGCCACATAATAAAAAGTAGAGCAAAAGACAGCAATATCCATACAAACTTCAATCAATCGCTCTCTTTTCGATAGAGCTAGATGTTCGGCACGCGGTCCCGCGATGATCATGATCATATGATAATTCACGCCACCGCCGACTGTGCTCCGCTTCAAGCCTGAGTCTCTCGGACTGTGCTGTCGAACATTAAAATACCCGGCTTCGTTATTGCTTCTTATTGCGCGGTTTATTCCCTCAAGTGGTGAATCGATATCGGTACCAGCCTTTGGTCATGAGATGTTCCCCGCGGCCGCTGGGTCTCATGAGAAAAAAAGATACCAGGATAGTCCTGGAGGGATTCTCGAGACTCAGTGCTAAAAAGAAGCATGCGGAGAAAAATGCATTCATTCAACTCTAACCACAAGCTCATTCGAGACCCCGGGGAAATCAAGCTTCGAATTCTAGCTCGGCAGCCCTGTATATTCGGGGTTTTTATTCTTCGCTTAACCCTTAATCTTTTATCTCGAGATATCCCGTTTTTCTTTTGGCCCAAGGTAGCAGTTGTACCAGTGGTATGGCGAGGCAATTGAGGTATGGTATCTTTGCTTGTAATTACAAGCCCAATGCTGTCTCCACCAAATCTCAGCATCTCAGAATCACGCGTCCCGCTAGTGGATTTTCCAGGGCCCCAACCTACTGGAAGTCCCCGCAACATGCTAATGCACTTAAAGCTCACGCAGTAGCTTATTTAACATGATATAAAAAATCCATGAAAGTAACCAGGGGGACATACAGTATCACGAATATAAAAGGTAGATGGACTCTTCTTGTCATGTTATTTCAATTCGTCGGCCTTCACCTTGATATTCCAGTAGCTCCTACGCCTCAGAATTCCTGACCACTATCCTTACTTCTCGACCTACATTCACTACCTTCAGAATGTTTGCCTCGTTCCTGGCGGCGATTGTCTCCCTTATTGCTACGGCGGTCATTGCCGCCCCCATCGACGAATCTTCTGGTACCCGGTTCCAGCATGACAAAGGATTTCGGAAATAACAGCTAAGTATATTCCAGGTCCCCTAGAAGCTCGCGGTAAACCAAACACTTGCAAGATGTTCCAGATTTTTGCCTCCCCCTTCGGCACTACCACTAGTAGGAGCGGCTATGTGGGCAACCCGACTTGCTGCTGCATCAACCAGCTATGCCACGTTATCGATTATCAAGACCATATTGATGCTGGATCAGTTCTCGACGTGTACTTGGCTGGAGATTTTAATATTAGGGATCAGGGAGGACATCAAGCCATTGGCAGTTTGGATTCAGGCTCGACCACCTACACTGTCGCGGGTCTTGGCGCTTGCCCAAACGGTCAATAGATTTTCTGGTTGCGAGCAATTTTTATATCTTTGGTTTTGGTTTAGGTTCTGTCACTGGTGTAAAATTTCTCGTGCCCTCACTGTGCCCTCAGTAGTACTGTGCTGGCGCGATCTCGCGAGGGTGGTTCCGAGGCGGCTAAACTTTCAATTTCGGCACGAGAAAGTCTGTGTTAATGAGTATCTTTCTGTACGTGTGGACAAGTCGAATATCAGAATCTCCGCTGATACACACAATATCGAGTTAAGTTCGGGATTCAAAACGTTCGAAACTGACTAAGGGTAACCACAGCTACATTCCAGCTAATGGCTCGCAGATCAATCTCAGGCAATTCGGATGTGCATGTGGAACCCGTGGTTGGCCTTAAGATTAAGCCACTGCCCTGCGTCTGGCCAGGAACACCCATGCCACGGCAGTGCGCATCACAATGCAGAAGGGTCTCGACAACGCTCGGTCACTATCACTATACCAACGCCACAGACAGGAACTACCTCATGTACTCTACGCACCCGGTGAGCTGGAATGAGGAATAGTTGGAGGGGGGAGCATGTAAAAGGTCGTTGCAAACGGGAGCAGCGAGAGAGAAGGGCCATAGTTGCAAACGCCCTGTGATATATTCGTTCAGGTGTTAATTGCTGCTCTCGTTCGAACGTTCCCAGATTTTCCTGGTGAAAAAAAGTTTAGACACAAGGCAGTTAATTGTGTGAGTCCGGATAAGTATTTACGCGGTCAAAAAAGTAATAAACTCAACTGCATCGAAATCTGCCAGTATTTTTTAACGCCCGAATAGTGGGGGCATAAAAAATAACAGAGCGATTATTCTTGAGCGATTAAAATTGATGTGTCTGCAATGTAACTGTGTATGAAAGAGAGGTGTATAATGGGAAAATAAGAGTGAATATCAGTAGTGATGGTGGTGTACATGGCTCTGCCGTTTGGTATAGGTGTATATGTATCGGAATTTTGACGTTGAACGGAAATTCTGCTTGGCCTTCGAATTCGGACCAAACTGTCACAGTTCCGACAGATTCGCTAATCTCATGGCCTGAACAAATTGCATATTGGAGTACTTAGCCGGCCATAAGGACACAGTTTTTCAAACTGGAAACATTCCTCGAAACCTCCGGATGCATATACCCTAGAGCAATATGAACTGAAGCTCACTTCGGGATATATCGATGTAATTGGAATCTTGAACGATTGGGTTCTTCCTTTGGATTTTCGCGTTACGCTGCCTTTGAAATATCCCATTCTCTCGTAACATATACATCACTCGGTTTTTCGCTCAATGTTGACAGCTCCTTCAACAAACTAGCTGCCACCCATAACACTCCCCCTAGACTTGCTAATTCCCAGTTTATTTACCTACCCTGCTCCTGGATATTTGCGCTCTGCCGCATGGAAGTGCTATAAAACTCGTTCATTCAATCACATATAACGCCAAGACAGAGGCTTGGCTAAATAGAACTCAACGACCTCTAAACCCTCAACCCTACGCAGCGCCAGGCCAAAAATTGGTTTGGTGTGGAACCCCTCAAGAAACTTTCTGTTCGTCACATGAATAGCGGAGTGGAAGAACAAGATCTCGCGCTCCATCTGCACGACGCCAACTGCTTCTTGACACCGACCACAGGTCGTGCCTCCAATGGTCCAGCTCATTCCCAACAAGGGCGAGGTTGAACTCACCGAGGATCCCTCTCATTCTCTTTTCGACCCTTTCCAGTCTTCTGATCATGAAGTTTTCCGATGTAGCTGTCTTTCAGTTGAATGATAATCGGAAGACTTGGTCGTCGTCTAAATTCAAGATCCGATTAGTTTCCTGTGGCCTGTTGGACTCCAGTGGACCTTATCTCCTCCCCAGCAAGCACGTACAAAATCCCAGTGACTGCGTTCCTGCGGAAAAGGTCGCTCACGGTGAATCCCTAGCGCCGGTATTGTCAGCTGGAAGGGAGTTCCGTGTTGGCTTCACGTTCAATTTTGGATGACCTCTGAAGATAGCCATAAAGGGTTGTCTACAGGAGGTCCATATCTAAGTGATTGTGAATCGGGGATTCGGTAATCATCCGCTTCATATCGACATTGATGACTCCGATTTCTTCAAGAAACGCTTCCTGTTTCTAGAGCAGAATTACTATGTGGATTGCGAGGCGCTTTGCATCAAGTTTTTCGGCCAATACCGTGTGTTCCCCGCATCATTTGTTGTAACTATCACTGCTAATACAATTGTAGCCCATCCACCTCCTACCGGCCCTACCACGGAAGGTTTCGGTTATGCTATGTGGATGTTGAAACCTTGGTGGAATGAGAAGCTGTGAAGAAACTCTGTAGTTGGAAATGATGCTCCCTCTCGCTCATATCCATTATTCTCCCTCACCACAATGACCACCACCACCACCACCCCCGCCGCCTCCGCCGCCTCCTCCTCGTCCACCACCTCCTCGTCTTCGCCCTCGCCCTCACCTCATTCTCCTCCATCTCCTCCCCCTTCACAATGTCCACAATCGCCGAAATGCAGTCGGGACATTTGTGCCTGGTCATGGTCACTGGCAACTCTTCTGTAGACTATCTGCGGATACCTACATGTAGACCGGTCAGATTGCGATCTTCAAAGCCGCCGTTAGCATAGACCGGCCTGGTCACAAATATCTGACTGGACTGACCTCTTGGGAACACTGGCGACAATGATTGGAAACCCGGCGGATCCGATGGAAGCAGTTCACCTCCAAACTCAGATGAGTTCGATTTAGATTTATCCACCGGATATTTAGGAGCCATTTAACAGTTTTGAATTGGATGATTTGCTCTTTACCCGAGAGCACCAGTATCATCAAATCTCCGTTTTGCCGGGGCTTTAATCTATTGGAAAGGGAAAGAAAATATATCAGATAATGTCTACAAGAATTTCCATGAGGTTATGGCTAAGTTTGGACTAGGTATACCTGCATATCATACGGTCATACGAGAGTTATAGGTGATTGTTGGGTTCCGGTTGGTTCAATTCAGGAGGAGTCTTGAAGGTTCGATTGCTTACCTTGGTGATGGTTGCGCCTCCGCTCTAACTCAACGCAGAATTTATCACGACCACGAAGAATGATGCCACCGCAGTGTTCGAGGCAGGTGCACAGCAAATTGACTAAGAACAACCTTCCTAGCAGCCAGTACCGCAGAAATACCCCGCGACTTCTCTGTCCGCTTGAATCAGCTCGAGGGCTGGATGATAGCGCTCCGAGACTGCGGGAAGAATCTTCATGTGTTGATGTTCCATCTCAAGGAAAAGATATCGAACGAGGTGATAGTGATATCTCTTGGGGTCAAGAATCACATGAGTTCGGGGAGATTCCATCAGATCCAGAGGGATTCGAGAAAGCGAGGAATTGACGGTACGTAGAACGGCGTTGGAAAAGGATTTTGTGGCTCTGGTGGTAGGAACCGAACACCCTCATCCGAGAGCATGCGAGGGACACACTTTCGATTCGTGGGATCGGGATGGAAACAGGTCTCGACTAGGACGCTATTGCAAGCGAACGGACCGGGGGACTTGAATTTTCTCGCGGTCGATGGAGAGTCCGCACTGGCTTTCCGGCCACAGCCGAAGGCCGTACGATGGGGCTCCGATGATGAGCAAATTTGTGACTGATTGCCCTTCCAGCCAGTCATCTTTCCGGCGGCTGTCGGTGGCGATCGCCTGAGCAATCATGCGATGCACGGAAGAGCGGACGACGACATCAAGTGTCCACCAACATTAGCGTACCTTACAAAAAAAAAATCGAAAATGAATGGTGATAAAACATATATCAACGCCCGGAAGGTTTACACCCATCCACACCAAGCACTCCATCCCCGGCGATGATGAAGGGATGGTCATAGTGCTGGAACACAGCGAATGCAAAGTGGAAGGCGTCGCAAATGTCAGCGGCGGAAAGTTCGGTCGGCATAACGATTATTGGACGTGCGTTGTAGAGCGAGTGAGAGGTGACAAGAATAAATGTTTGGCTGGATTTCCGGTTCGTCAATTTTAGCGTTGGCGCTTAGGATTGGGGGTGCTACGGCAGTGATTAGTGACCGCGAGGGCAAAAACTAGGATTCTGAATGTACTTGCCCGAACATGGTGTGGGTTGATTGTGAAAAATAGATGATCGCACAACTAATATCTAGTACAACATAATTGGGTTAAGTGTGTGGCACTAATCAATAATACATGGCACTAATAGAGTAGTGGTAAGATAAGTAGAAAATGTTTTATTATCACAACATGAGGCTCCTTGTAATAAAGTATATGTTGGCATACTATACCACTTGGCCAAAAGGCAACTATGACACCTCTTGTGTCATCCAACAACCCCTTATAACCGGTACTTCCTCTGTGGCCATTACACTCCTGGTCCAAAGCTATGATTGTATCAATAGAAAAGGAATAGGAGTATGGTGGTCTATGAAATTTTGGTAGTGTGTAATGTTGTACTTACAGTTTGGATGATCGTCATTGTTGTAACAGTGAATCATGATACTTGGTGGTCACTACTATAAGAAAAAATTGCAGTTTTTACAGACAGGTGCAAGTTGAGTATTGGAATTAAACAGTTAAAAAATGGTCACATGACTGTCCATCAGCTCTACTCTCATATCCAGATTTTGCCAAGCAAGTACAGCAAATTCTGAGAATGAGAACACATCAGTTCTACAACAACAGTTCAAAAACTGTTCATCCAAATATACTAGCCTGTATCTATTGTCAAATTATGTAAAAACCCCATTTTTTATATGGTAATTGACTCTGTGCTTAACAACCACCTATTTTTTTTTCTATTACATTCTGGGTTTCACCATCAGCTAGTATCTCTCTATCACACTCCAGGCATAGCACCATAAATTAGTACCAACTACCCTCACCCTACACCCTTTAAGGCAAAGTAAACTCGAAATCCTAGTTTTTGCCCTCGCGGTCACTAATCACTGCCGTAGGGGTGCGCTTAACGGCATCATGCGATGGGAGCCAGCAAACTCACGTCTCCAACGGAGCCGTTAAGCAACGGAAGCTGGCATTTTTTCAACGGTCGACCGTTCCCACGATGATCGATTTATATCGGCTAACCGCGGGGTCGAAAAGTTGCCAAACATGCCCTAATTTATAAATCGAGGTCAAACCCTTAAAAAACCGCAGCTAACCCCCAAACCAACGGTACGTTGCACTATATTAACAAGCGCCGTGATAGTGTATAACCGAGTTTTCATCTCAGTACATATGAACATTCATGATGCGGTGATGGACCATCTTGGATGCCTTCTTCCATGGCCTTTCTGATGAACACCCGACAGCATTTATCTAGTAGCATTTTTATCTCAGCTACACTGCGAACATGAATGAACATCCGCCTCTCGAACTACATCTCGCCAACGATACAGTATTTGACCGGAATTGGAAAGACACGAATGTGCCCTTTTCGAAGCTCCCAATAAACCACGATAACACATTGCTGAACTCACGGCGTCCGTGATAGAATGGGTGTGTGATCGTTTGAATTCGTAGAATACAAAAGACTAAGCAGACTTGCGCCCCCATCCTCAATTCCCTGGCGCCCTTTCGACCACTTCCACGCCATTGTCCAGGAGTCGGAGCTCGTGAATAAATGGATGAAAGAAGCTGTTTAGACTCTTGGGTTCCCGAGGGCCAGGTATCATGGCAGTTGCGAGAATGTTTTCATGCTTGGCTCTAAATTCTAGATGAAGATTTAAAATCTATTATATTAGAGCTTAGCTATCTGATGCGTCTATGTGTATACCGAACTCGGAAGAAATAGTCGGGACGCTTATAAAGGTAAAGGCCGATTTTTAGTACACATGCTTGGGAGTCAGCATACCTTGCAAATAAGTGGCGAGACGGAATTTAATTCTTATCACGAAATACTGATACCCCATCATGGGATAACGTCAACGCTATGTCAATATCATGGGGTCTGTAAAGAGGCCATGGTCTTTCAAATGCTGATACACCTTGCCATTCCACCAGTCGGTCATAGTGTGCATGTTGTCGCTTAGAACGTCTCTAGGATATTGTTTAAGCATAGTGGATTTGTATACATTATTAAGAGCAACACACACCCTCAGACATCTCTTCGATAAAGTAAACACGCCGATCCTTAATAATATGTGCAAGCACAAGTTACTGTCGTTTCCTGGTCAGTCATCTGCATGAAGAAGTTGAAAGCAGGTACCCACATTCGTCAATGACGCAACATGGTAAGAGCCCGACAGCGGATATTGTGAGGCAGATCTTCGATTGCCTGTCTAATCTCATGCCATTCGTCCGATGGCATGATTGAGAAATCCTCCGAAGAAGCGGCCATTTTTTCTATCAAGAAAATTAAACCATCCGGATCCTTGGATGCTCCGCGACTTTTGTACGCAATAGCCTTGAAAAGGGCTAAATGTGGGCGGAAAAGGCCTTAATCCCGTTGCCTCGAGGTTGGAATCGGGCAGCACTGGCAGATATCCACCATTTAAGAGCAAGAACTCGATCGGAATTTTGATCTCATTCGCCGTTTCGAACTCCCATCTTCCATCAGATCCTAGAGTGAACCGTTTGTCCTTCTCGGCAGCCGTGTGAAACGCTAATAAAGCCGTACCGGTGGTGGCTACATCTAGGTCTTCGGTGTTTATCGTTGATCCATGCATGACAAGTGCCGTTCCCCCGACCACAACGATGTCGGGCCCTGCAATCCTAACAGCTGCCATCGCTGACCGGTCAGATCCGGCCGGACATTTCAGCCTCCGCCTTGACATAGAGTAGTCAGATTGTATTTATAAATACCTAACGATATCCACCTTGGCGTAGATATCTGTAAATATCTGAAGATATTTCACGGACTGCAGAGCAAAAGGGACGAATGCCGTAGGCTGCGATCAAACTCTGTTGTGGGTGAAGACGAATGTCGTTACTAGGTGTAGGAACGAAACTCTCGAGTAAAAGGCATCTGAAGCTAAGCCTCTCCACGTTGACGGGCACATGACACATACCTCCCACGATAAGACATCTGCCTTAGTTATCTACCTTGGCGAAGCTACAGTCAAAAGAACCATCGAAGCGTCCAGAATGTACTCTAAGTTATAACTTCTCTGCACCTGGTCCAACTTAAAATACCTACTAAGTAATAAATGAAAACCATCACACCAATCCACCAAATATTACAGTTGCTCATGTTTATCCACCACCTCCGACCTTTCTCCGCAAAACCCTAGTCTCTAAATAATGATAGCCGACAGCTCCTGCAGGGGCCACTCAGGTACCCCATATCCAACCAAATCCGGCTCAGTAGCATACACAGAAAGTTGAGCCTCTTCTTCTGCTGAAGTTTTGCGAGTTCTAGTTCTATACCAGATACGACGGACAGTTTTAAACGGACAGTAGCAGTCCCCGATCAACAGCGCTGGAAACCGAGACTTATCTGGGACAGAAAGCCAATCAGTCCACGGACTGGGCTCTCCAAAGCGTGCGTCGTTGCCGGCTGCAGCTGTTCTCATTGCGTAGCGATACAAGATCTCGATACCAGCTGGTATATCATCGGGGCGGGAAAAGGTACCCTGAATATGTGCATATTTTGTTAGTCTGATTTAAGGAAGGACTGTAATGAAGGGTTGGTACATGATCGTACATTCACGAGTGGAGGGTTTTCCGGTGTGCTAGGTTGTAGATGCACAGTAGACTTGGTGATGATCTTTTCGATGCCTTCGGGGAAGGGAGGCCATTCAGTGTAGTGGCGGTTAATGTGGTCATCTAGGTTTTTTTTGTAAACTTTCAGTTGGTTCTCTGCACCGTCGTCTGCGTCAGATGAGAAGAGTCTGGCAGCGTGTTCCGCGAGTGTGATGTCTCTGCCTGAGGTACTGTCGTGCACATACCACCGCTTCCATTCTTTTGTTACGCTGCCAATTATTAGTCCTATCAGCTCTGTTTTGTCGTGGGAATATATCGACTCGGATTGCGTCTGCATTCCACCAACGGATATTCTCCTGTTGTTCTTAAGTAGCTCAATTTTACTCCGGATTTCCCTAATGTCTGCGCTGATTATAGAACACATTTCATCAAACGCCAATTGGAATGATTTGACATTTTTGTTATATTCAGCCCAGTGGCCACGAGAGCGATAGTATCGGGCCATGTTTTGGTGAATCTGCAAACGCAAAAAATAGCATTTAAAAACGCAGCTTACGCCACTTGAAGAAGCTGGTTGGTGTTGTCGTCGCACCAAGACCAAGAATTCAACAGAGTTGCAAATGCCAGAGTTAACTGGCCTGATGGGAGAGTTGCTTCGGAGAGGAAGGAGAGGTGTTCGCCCTAGGTTTGTCAGATCCGGTCCAACGCAGTTACGCAGGAGAAGGGGAGCAGATGCATATAATACTCAGGGAGGAAACTTACCGCAAAGATTTCGAGATCATTTGGGTCTTCACTTTTAAAAAGCTCCTCCTTTCCGAGTACCCATTTGGAAAACTCTGTTAAGCTGATTTTAGCTTTAGCCACCTCCGCATCGCTAGTAGCTTTTCCAACAGCGATTTGTATCGATTTAGCGAGGTCGGCTTGCCAATTCTTCGGCGCTTCCGCAACAAAGGCTCCGTATAGCAATCCGACACCGGCAGAGGCTATTATCCCAGCCGGCCCACCGATAAATAAGACCGTTTGCATTGCGGCTAGCAGTGTTGGGATCAGATCGGGCTTGGGGGCTGGAGGATTGTCGATTGGGTAAAATTCTTTATCTTGTTCAATTATCTCGGCCGCACTGGCATGACTTTTCTGGAAGGAGAAATATTTAAATATCCGTTCACCTGGCCGGAGGGCGAGCCTGAATTTTTGCTGGTTGTTACTTCCCTCTATTTTGTCCCCACTCATTGTTCTTGTGATTAGATGGAGAGTATCGAGGTAGTATTTGAGAAGTTGTTGGGTTCAAAGGAAAGGCAAAGATTGCCTGCAGCTGATCAAAAAGAGCAATGGGGGATTTGAGACCTTAATACAAGACCCGAGGGAGAGTTAGGCAATTGATGTAGAGTACATCAAGCCAGTATATGTATGGTAAAATCCACCCGCTACATGGCCAAAAATGAGGGATCTTGAGACCATATCCCAACAAATCCTCAAAGCCCCTCAGGCGAACCAAGTCAACACCCCACATCCTCAATTCTCACTGGCACTTCCGGTTTCAACCAGAGAAAGGTTTTCAATTCCTTGTAGGTGGCAAACTTTAGCTGTTATTCAGATGCACCCCTTAAATTCGAGTAAGGATACACATCTTCGCTCCCCATTCGAGTATCGCGGAGAGTACCTAAACCGGCTGAATTGAGACTTTCTGCGAATTTAATGTAAAGCCTGGGTCTAGAGTGATGTCCCTTAGTCGTAATAGCGATATTCTCCGTGAAGAGAGTGCCAATCGCGTTCTTGCCCACAGCAAAGTTGATTAGTGGTCTCAACTAGGGTATAATCTAGTGCGGGGTATAAATACCTCATATGTGAATAATTGGCGAAAAGGAACTTAGATAGGTACTTAGTATGTAGTTAAGGCGTTCAGCTGAAGCATTCAGCTGAAGATTTGTGGCGGTTGATGAACCTGCATGGCTAGTATCTGAGTGGCGTTCATGGCGCATATATTCGGCTCACACGAGGTGCTGATATCGCAGGAAACGGCAGATTATGTACTTAGGTAGCAAAAGAAAATCCTAAAGTAACGGTACGTACGTTGAATTCCACGCATTACGTATTGTCAACTTCGGGGAAACAATCTCCAAGGCATCTCTCTGTATTGCAGAGGTTGCTGATTTCCATTTGTATACCTATTGCAGATAGAGGAGCATGAGCCATTGGAGTCCGAATTGGAAGGCAAAAACCTCGATCCAGGCAAAACTTCCGAAACATTTGTCTCTCCTGGTTCCACTCTACGGCCGAAAATAGAGATTAAGAATTCTGCGGGTGCACAAAATGGTAACATTGACCCTCTTGAAGGGATAGGGTTCAAACCAAGGACTGGAGCAAAAGAGAACCCTAAAGTCACGGTACGTACGTTGGACTCCACACATTAGTTTTGGGGCGCTCAATCTCCCTGTGTTGCAGAGGCTTCTAATTTCCTTTTGTGTATCTATATAATGCAGACAGAGATAGTGCATGAGCCTCTGGGGGGAGATGAAATTCCACAATCGGGGCTTCCAGACACACAACCTACCAGAACCGAAACGACCCCTCTCGGCCCGAAATTAGAGGCAGGGAATATCTTGGGTGGTGGTAAAGGAGTAACACAACTATCACAACTACAAAGTATGTATATATGAGTTTCGGATTTGTGGATATTTCATGCTCTCTATAAAGGAGTTCTCTTATGCTAACTATCTAACTTTCGTTCCGATCAAGGAAAGGGATTTGGACCAAGGCTTGGGGGAGAAAACTGAGGTCCTGAAGTCATGGTATGTACTTTGGGTTTTTCTCAAGCTGTCGTGATACAATTCGCGACCCTTTCCGAGTCTCCATGGTTTGCAGTATAGTACGGGCTGTGGCAGAGTTTTCTAATTCCTTTTTGTTGCAGTCACACGTCGATCATGCGCATGAGCCCGCAGGCCTCGAAGAAATTCCACAACCGGGAGTCAAGGAGACAGGACCTATCAGGACTGATACAACCCCTCTCGGCCCGAAGTTAGAGGCGGGCAATATTTTGGGTGGAAAGAGAAGGTATGGGTTCCTGTTCGCAGATATTTGACGAGAGCTCGAGCTTGCAATTTGATCCACGGAGTGCGCACGTGCCCAGTCATGCTAACCTGAATGCAGCTCCTGAAGTCGGTGGCGGTAAGCACGGAGTGGGGTGTTGGCACTTGCTTTCTTTCTATGGTACTCTATAATCACAGTTGTTCCTTTCATTCCCTTTGTCTCATCATATCATGTATTTAAACTTCTCTTGCGACCGAACCACATGGGCTAGGCACGAGAAAAATTACTGGGTACCTCCCATGCCCAGCAGATCCTAGCCTTAGGGCTTAGGGTGCAACCGTGCCTACCAAGCTTACTCGTAATGAGCTTTTCGATTTCAATATAAGTAAATTTAGTTTAGAGTATATAGAAACAATAAGAACCTATCACTTTCATTCAAGTACTACAAGCCTGATAATTAAATGGCGACGAGATAGATACAGGGCCTGGTAGGTAGAGAGCGAAGAGGAAGAGGAAGAGGAAGAGGCAGAGGGTACTGAAGATGTCTAGGCATCGGTCAGACCAAGGTTATCGGATCTTATCGCCCTGACGATCTCATCTATTATCACCATCTTATCAAATCTTATCTCAGGCATAAACCTAAGATCTAAACGCGAAGGCATGAGTATTTTGTGAAAAACTAAACCTGAAAGAGTTTAACTTGATCGATAGCCCTAAAGATGACACTAATAATAGCTGCAGGGAATATATGTATGGTGGGGGACGCATTAGACCGGAGCACTTGGACATTCGGAAAAATCGCTTAGTAATGTGCTAAAAGTACCCTTTCAGCCTCAAAGCAGCAATTATTGCGATTTTTACCCTGAAATTAGCCAAAAATTAACCAAATAATCGCCAAAATAGCCAAATAATTACCTAATGAGCAATAAATTAGCTGTTATGGTAATAAGTAGTAAATAAGCCATGGACATTCACCCCCACCACAGCAAAAAACCCACTTTTTTAAATGCTTATTTCTCCACCACCATGACCAATTTGGAAAATTGGGCTCTGTTAGGTGATAGAGAATCACCCAAATAATCGATTGACAGTGTCTAAATATTTTTTCGACTTTTTTTGGTGGAGAAATAAGCTTTCAAAAATCTTTGCAAAAGTGTTCCGGTTTAAGGCGTACCCCACCATAGTCCCCCAGTCGAGAGGTTGGTTGTTACACAGTCGGATATTATGCGCGTTTAGTTTCTAGTCCCGCGCAGTGATGCGTGCTGTGATGGTGCGACGAGTGTGGTGCAGCGCCACAACAGAGCATATGGCTACCACGGCCCGGTAACATTGGATTATTGGAGTGACAGAGACGGCCCCCAAACAAGCGTAAAGTGGATAACCACTGGTTGTGGGAGTTAGGGATGCACTGATATCGTGATGCTGCAGCTGTTAAGCCCGCAACTGCAGTAGCCATTGATTGGTGACTCCAATAAACTGCATCAATCGGTATTCCGCTACCTATAAGATTTGAAACGGTCTTGAGGGATGAATCATCGCGAGGGGGTGGCAGAGTTAGGTGCGGGAGATGCGCATGAATAGAATCCAGAGCAGTATGGCTAACACCAGTTAATCTATATCTCGGTGAGTAGATATACTATATCCCAGACCGGCAAATAGGCGAATTACTAGAATACGAGTTAAAGTTAGCTATACCTTTCAATAACAATCCACTTGACTCACTTACCCTTTTCGTATATAACCGCACTGCCGCCTAGAATTCACATCAAGCACCACATCCCTCCGTCAAATCAAGCTAAACGACACCTTACCCCACTTCTACCTTCAAAATGCGATTTCCCCTTTACTTCCCTCTGGTTTTCCTGTTTGCTTCGATAGCCGCTAGTCAACTGGTAGGAGCTGATTAGTACGTTCTCGAACAAGTACATCACCGTCCGAACCTACCACTAACATTCCCAAAATTAGTATAACCAGCGCACTTGGTCTCAACAAAGCTCAAGCCTCCAAGATATCCTCCGTCATCGCAAAGGAAACGACAGCCTCCTATTACCACAATTCCGGGTACGATGCCCTATTGGTGGAAGTCAGCAACTTTGAGGAGAATTTTACAAAAACAAACACATGGTATTCTATCGCTGCAACGATGACGGCAACCAATGGCCCCGCGGCTACAAAGGCGGCACAAAGTGTAATGAGGCAGATTATGAAGGATTATTATGACGCGGTGGAGAAGGTTGTGGAGACGCAAACGTATTTGACGGGAAGTGCGAAGGAGAGTTTGGTGAGCGATTTTAAGGAGGGGAAGAAGGTGGTTGATGAGGCGATTAAGCAGGCGGATGATGGGAATGGTGCAGAGAGAGTAGTGAATAGTGGGTTGACTGCGGTGGTAGTAGCTGTTGCGGCAGCGGTCATGGTGCTCTAAGAGGATCTTTTAGTGGTTTATTTCAGTACTGCATCGTCGAGGACGTTACTTACTGTGGTATTGTATGTGCTATGAATAACTTAAAGAATTTATAACGAATTATTACGATATACCTAGTCTTCGCGAAGCAGTGATCATGAGGCCTGGGTTTGCACAAACTACGCCGTACACTTACCTCCAACTATTGCCTAATCAAGCTGTATATTGACTTGTTCTGCGGGATATGTTTCAGTCTCGTACCACTACTAATAGCGGTCCGAGATTTAGCGACAGCAGGGTCAGGGCTCTTCTTGTTCCTCTCCACACCTACGGAGTTATACTAAAATCTACGCGACAGCGCATGAAACAAAGCAGATCAGCCTTTCCCCAGCGATACTCAGAGCCGGAGCTTGGAGCTACAAATAGAATCACTTTTGGTATTTACGCATTAAAGTAAACTCGCATACCACTCCCTGTACACCTAATCAGCTGAGGGAGCTGGTATATACGAGGTATATACATGAGTGAATTGTTTGGGTTCGCAGAGTTATCAACGCCTGATTTTGCCGTTGTAGGGTATCGAGGAGTTCATTCATCCTACATCTTCCACAAAGAGCCTATCCAACACCGCGACACAAATATCACTCACTTCTTGAGCTGTGCCCTTCGAGGAAGACGTTCTTACTGATCCCGTAGGTTAGGCAGTGGCACGAAAGAAAGTATTTTTGTACTCGTATATGCCTCGGTGAGAGGGCCAGCCAATGGAGTGAGCCGGCTCACGCACGCGCTGTAGAGTAAAGTCCTCGACTGCGAGATGGCGGATACATCGAGAGGGCGGAGTCTTATCAATCGCACCAAATCGAAAGGCGGGATCGTTGCTGGGGTTCGCCCGGGTTCGCCCGGGTTCGGAGCATGTGTCTTGAGATAAAGAAGGTATCGGCCCAATGAAGTGTGCCGGCTCTCGCACATGCTGATAGATAGTTCCCGATATACTCCGGCAGTCCCAGACCGATAGACAGCTTGACAAGCTTCGGGATTTCCTATAAACCCCCCCCCCCTCGCCAGGACCTCCTTCACTTAAGTTTTTTGGTCGAGAGTAGCAGTAGATTGAGGAGCAGCGGTTCTGCTAAACCCATTTAACTCGCATCCTGCGTACGCCAGAATCAAGTGAGTAATATAAATATCGCGGTAATCAGTGCGAATTGGATACTTAGTCCGTAGGTGGATACACGACTCACAGCAGTAGCGAGTGACAGTCGGTTTTGAATATGAGCTCCTAGGTTTGTATTTACATTTGAACGACCTTGAGATTAGTAGTGCTCTAATGCAATGGCTGGCGCCTTTAATGAAACTGCTATATATATATAGAGTATAAATTGGCCTAGGTAGAAGTAGTGGTGTTGAGCCTCAAAAAGAGCCGCACCTTATTTGTAGGCTAGTACTGGTTTGGGAGGATCACCATTCTAGCAACCACTTTAGCGGTCGGTTGCATAGTTCCCCCTTTTTACCAACACAGTCCCTCATCGCACGACGAAGAACTACTCCCTCGCTCCACCATCACCAATCATTGGACTTCTCCGCTTTTCCATCCACCTTCCAGCACATCGCATTCTGAGGACGCTCCCAGCAGTCTGACAATTAGCTCCCCGGCCGACAAGTCTGTTGACTATCTACCGGCTCTCCAAGAACAACCATGGACCGTGTACCACCCATTTAAGACACCCCCAGATATCCGACAATGGCCTCCAAAACGGACATGTCGGGCAGCTATCCTCCGGCTCTCCAAGACCTTCTATTGACCGTCACCCAGAGCGATCGGCCGTTCTGCCGAGCACAGGATTCGGTAATAAAGTATTGAGGAGAGACTGACCTTGCACCAGCCACAATCAGGGCCATTTGTATGGCGGCTTCTATGGATTCTAACGCTGCCTCAGCGGATCGGTCGCACCCCAGACAGTGCTGGAGGCACAGCTGTACTAGACAGAGACCTCGATATCGGCCTTCTTCTCACTCCGGCAGGTATTACCACGAACATCCAACTGCCAGAGTCGGCAGCCAACACGATACAACAGACACCGTTCAGGCCTGGGCAGTATTGTTGGTGGTTTAAGAGTTTTGGCGCAGGTGCAAAGTGGGTTTGGATACTCACCCCGCCGTATAGGAAGTTGTCTCAATCCTATTCTCCTGTCAGCCCATCCCGAACTCCTCCGGGGAGGCACAGATGCACTTTTCATACCAGGCTCACTGCTTTTCCCGACGGGGACAACCACTCCAGCCGTCCCGGACATCTACGGACTTCCAGGAATCTTATCCAACATGCCGACACGAAGGAGGAAACAAGGACAAGAGGTTGGTGCAACGGTCAGCTGTTGCGGCATGGAACTATGGCCGAGGGCATATTTTTGGAAGGCTTTCAGGAGGATGATCGGCTGGTAAGTTTAATATTCTCCAGGTTAACTATGGCAGGACATTAACATGTTGTAGTACACTCCTTGAAACCTTGCTAGCAATCTTCCAAAGATTGGATCCTGGGTGATCGTCCGGTTCTTACGGAACAAATCCTGACGCCTCCCCCTTCTAGGCATATGGACTACATCAGGTGAGAGTCTATTGATCTTTGAAATTCGTGCATTTCTTAACTGTAGTATATTGAGCGAAGATCTGCCCATGCCACAGGACATTGAGAAGCTGCGGTCGCGACAGGATATCCGTGACTTCTTCGACGGAATTGACGAGTAGGCGACATTTCTCATTGGCCAATTCAATGTAATAGAACCGTCTGGAGGCACTCGCCGGGACGAGGTTAAGGACACGGCCAAGGCTGGAACCAGGAAGTGGATTTACGAAACCTCTAGCGGCCACCACCAGATTTTCGATTCTTCATCAATACTTTTGACCGTGTAAACAATGTCGGGCGCAAGTAAACAGAGTCACAGATTACTCTTGCCGCTTTATGGAGGGTTTTTTGCTGTATGCATTGATTGATCATTCTTGTACCAGAAACATGCTGATAATCGCAGACGCAAGTCACAAAACCAATGCCCCAATTTCCATGATAGGAGTTGTTGTGCACCAACGACATGTTTAGCCCTTGACCAAGAGACAAAATGCTCGACAACCACAACGATAAGTGGGATCTCTCATCGAAAGATCCCAAGCGCTTGTAGCCCGAAGATGAGTCTAGCTGCAGATCAGTGGGCGTACTTTGTGTCAGATTCGTTTACTGAGGCATTTTATCTGATATGGGCACTGGATGCTGGGATTGCGTTGGAGGATCTCGAAGACCAGTGGGTCCTGACGCTCAGCCTTCCTTGTGCGACCTGGGCGGAGATACAAAAAGAAGGACGGCGCCGATTGGGAGGGTGCTGGGGCAACGGAGGAGTAGGAGGAGGATGCTTAGAGAACTGCAATGAGGGAGGAAGGCAATCTTTGTTTCCTTGCCCATCTGGTTGGAGTCTTAGTCTTTTTAATTAAGGAAATTCGCTTCCTTAGGTATTGGAAGAGGTTAGTAGCTGTCATGAGATTCACCTCGCTGCCAAGTCGTGGACAGTGATACCTTTCCTTCACAGGACTGACGATACACTAGATTGCAAAACCATAAATATGTTCCTAAACCTGACCACGGGAAAGCCTGCTCCTCTTCTTGCCCCATGCAAACATCAGATTATCCAAGAAAATGCCAATAAAAAGCAAACACAGCACTCCCACAACCACCACGACTGCCACCAGCGTTGTAACTGCAAAACCATACGATGCTCTTTCAAACGAATATTGAGATTGCCCAAACTGAGTCCCGAGCCCGACCTGCATCGCTGAAAGAACAACTGACACGTATGCGAACGCCAGCAGCAGTCCTGCAAAGTATTGTCCAAAGAGTGTCTGGTACTCGGTATAAACGTAATAGTATCCCGTCCTCCACTCGTGACAAATGATTCGATAGACAAGATTGAGCCTTGTACGCCGGAGCTCCCCATAAACGTATCGCTTGTTTAACGAACTCTTCTTTAGGTTGTTTTTCATGCAGCTGGCAAATAGTGACCATTGTTGCCACGTTGTTTTGGCTGGTAGAAGGCCATGATCTATCGCAATCTTGAGGTCGCTCTCATGGGAGATCAGGTGCATGTAGGTATATAAAAGTCTGCACGCACTGGCGTATAAGGTCGAAATTTGCCCATCGGGGATCCGTGAAGAGCACAGGTTTTCTAAGAAAAAGTCATATGAACAAAGGAAAGGAGGCAACGGCTTGATAAGAATCATTGATCCCCACCAAACGAGGTGAAGGTCAGCCCTTTCGGTGACGATTATGAGGCGCTGCTTTATCTTCTGCTCATGAAGAGCTCGTATATTTGATCGACTGCCTGCAACCCAGAGATAATCATGGATCTTATTCAATCGTGAAACGTCGAGCTCCCTCGTGAGATGTTCCGTTAATTCGGCATCCATAAGGATGGTTTTTCCGGGAAGCTCAACATATCCATCGGGGAGAGTCGTCCGGCTCTCAGCGTCGGATTTTTCGGCATCGGGAAGCTTTGGTGGGAGGAATTCGCACGGCTTTGTGAATGGGGGAAGAACCGGCTCCTGAAATTTTGTTAGCTGTCGAGTAGAACTCCGACGACCAATGAGTGCTTACGAGAATATTGCCGGAAGAGTGATTCAAATCCATTTCAAGTGCAATCGTTCCTGTGCCTTCGGCGAAACTGCGTAAGAATAGTGTTCCACGCCTGGATAGAAGCTTGAAAAGTTGTCAAAGGCTGTAGCTGGCTGGAGGACTGATGACCACACCTAAAATGCGAGGACTCTTGAGCATGGGCAAAAATGAAGACGATTCGCGGTTGATATAAATGTTGCGCAGCCAGCGGAAACCGATCCATTCGACATATGCAGGGTTGCGTTGGTGCCGTCCCTTTGCTTCCAGATGAGCCCAATTATTGCTCAGCGCTTCCACATGAGCCCAATCTGGCTTTCTGCGTCAAAAGCGTCCGAGACTAAGCCCAATCATTGCTCAGCGCTTCCCAATATTGGTGGGCCCCAGCTCCTACGTGCCGGATTCGTCTAGGTTAGGTTTTGGAATTGGGTCCTGATGCCCATGCTTGTTTCACAGCGCGCGGGCCTGGCTAGCGATTCGATTGGCTACTGACACGTCATTATGTCTCACTGGCAAATGTGACAGTATACATATTGCAACAAATTGTTTAAGGGTGTACGTATATACATGTGTAGTCTGCATGCTTATGCAGCTGTCGCAATCGCGATATCGTCGGACGTCCCCTCCCCCGTCCTTCAACAGTAGCAACGGACATCCCCCGACCATCCTCCGAGTAACGCTCATAGTGCAATTATGGCACCTCTCAGTTCCTCAACTACAGAAAAGTCCATGTCTACGGCTCTGACTTTTGGTATCCCTTTACTTATTCTTGTTCTTACCCAAAATGCGGTCGCAAAGATCTGGGCGGTTCTCTATCTTGTTTCGATCTGGTCGGCAAGCTATTTATTGAACGCTGCAGTGTCAATCGAGTGGCTTCTGGTCCTTTCTATCTTCATCGTGTCGACAGTGATACTACTTGTAGTGTTGCTTTACGCATCCCCACTTCAAAAATTGCTCCTTGCACCAATGCTACAGTGGGCAGATAGGTGTTCCATGAATATAGGAATCAGCGAGAAACACACGTACGGGAAAATGGGAGACGAAGCTGAGTTCGAGTAAGTTATCTTCTCCGGATGACAGCCTCGACCTATTACTGACCATCTTAGTATCGTCGCCGTTAACGGACTTGGTGCTCACGGCGAGTACACATGGAGAGCAGAGAAGAAAATGCCAGACACTGCGTTCATGCCTGGTTCGAAGGAATACGTATTGTGGCTTAGAGACCTGCTTCCGAATGCTTTCCCAAACGCACGTATTATGTCATTCCAGAACGACTCATCTTACCTGGTGAACGGCACTGTAAAAACCATCCAGGATTGTGGGGAGCAGCTCCTGCATGAACTGGAACGGTTTCGGAGGAGTGAAAAAGTAAGAAAGCCACAATCCAATTCAACTTGAGCGCGTCGTTGAGTGAACCTGCATAAAAACAGGAACGGAATCGGCCGCTTATCTTCGTTGGCCACAGCTTTGGCGGGATCATCATCAAACAGGCCTTAGTCCAGGCTGACAGAAAAAATAGAGCACATCCTGTTCTGAAGTCGACCAGTGGCATCATATTTTTGGGAACGCCTCATGACGGTTCATGGCCATCTTCGATTGCGAAATTGGCTGTCAATTGTACTTTTTGGATGGGATCCTCATCAAGCATCATGGATGCACTTGGATACCAATCCACGGAGCTACGTGAGTTAGATAAAGACTTTACTCGCATCTACCGGAAGTCAATCACTTGCTTCTACGAAACTCGGAAAACCTACATGCTTAATCGCCTAGTACCAATTGTGAGGACCTATTTCTCTTTGCACCTTTAAGTTCCTTTCTAATAATCCTGCTATACAGCTTCTGGTAGACAGCCGCTCTGCCTCGATCTCCGGACATACAAGTTTACCAATTGATACCGATCACTCAGGCCTCAACAAATACTCCAGCGTCGATGATCACGGTTACAGGCTTATTGTGGACGAAATAAAATGCATGGTGGACAATTTCAGTGAACAAGGAGAGATTCATGACTGTCTTGAGAGTCTTAAACCTGTCGATTGCGAGACTCTACTCTCCCAAGTATCAAAGCCTGCAGTGGACACTTGTGACTGGATAAAAGAACACGTTGATAGTTTCTTGCGGAACGACTCACCTGCACTCGTCCTCACCGGCGGCCCGGGATTAGGCAAGTCTGTTCTTGCGCGTTTCATTCACGATCTTTTGCAACCCAACGCGGCCGCCCAAACGAGCTACTTCATTTTCAAGGATCAAAACAAGGAAGAGACTACCGCAAAGGCCGCCATCGCTACTCTAGTATACCAATTGCTAGAGAAAAACCGCAAGCTTTATAGCTGCATCAAGGCGTCCTTCGACGATAGGACTAAGAAGAAGAAGGAATGGACGTTACCGCTACTCTGGGATGCGTTTGATAAGATAATGTTGAGCGGGCAATGCACTAAGTCGATTATCTTGATTGATGCCCTCGACGAATGCGAAGACTCTTCCCGGATGGACCTTATGAAATATCTTGCTTCAAGAGACCGCAAATATGCTGGACGTTTCATCGTCACCTCACGACCGTCTGACGCGCTTCCATCGGCTTTCCCAGGGGCTACTTTCATTGATCTCAATACCAGGAAGGAAGTCAAGAACGCAGTCGACACCCTGATCGACATTGAAGTCAACAAACTTTTCAAGCTTCGTCCTCAGTTTGATAAAATAGTGCAGGATAAGGTGCGGAACTATCTGAGGTTGAATGCGGGAAACATGTTTCTGTGGGTAGTTTTGGTCATGGAGCGCCTAAATTCCCTATCCTCTTCTAGTCCGAAACGACTCGAAAGAGAACTGGAAGGACTTCCGAACCGGCTAATAGGGATCTACGAGGTGCTTTTCAAACGGAGGTTGACCGAGGATAGAGACTCGGTCGTGCAAAAGCTTCCCTGGATCTTGTACGCGCGCAGAGCCATGAAGTTGGAGGAACTACGGGAGGCATTTGGAGTTCAAGATTACCAAAAATTTGGAGGGGAGGAGTGGGAAAGGTGTCTCTCAACCGACATTGAAGGGGATCTGAATCGCAACTTCGGACCACTCGTCGTCATCGATCGGGAATCTACCGAAGTTCGACTTGTTCATCAATCACTAAGGGATGTTTTACTTCAGAAGGAAGCGTCTTCTGAGATACTTACAACGCTGTGTCGAAGTCAAGAGGAAGAGCATGGAGAGATCGCCGCCGCGTGCCTTGCGTATCTATCTCTCCCCCAATTCAATGTTGAAATATCCGAATATGGGCCACACCCCTCTTTTGACCGACTTCCTCCCGTAATCAGGGAGCTATCACACAAGCATCCATTTCTGTTATACGCGTCGCATAACTGGCCATATCACGCCACGCTCGCGGGGGACACATACAGGAGCATTATCTACGAACGCTTTCGGAAACTAGATGAAGCGGGCGGGAATTTGAACTTCGTCTTTCAGATATGGGTCAGATGGACTGGATTCAACATTGATAAGACCTCGGCGCTCGGAATTGCTTCACGAATCGGATTGGGGTGGCTCGGGGTCGAACTGGTGCGAGGAGGTGTAGACGTGCACGTAATATCAGATAGCCTTCGAAGCCCCCTCCACGACGCTGCCGCAGGCGGGGATGTCGGACTCGTAAAGCTGCTAGTGGAAAGAGGGGTTGCGATAGACATCCGGGATGTTTACGGACAGACAGCTCTTCACCACGCCGCCCAGAGAGGCCAGGTGGAAATGGTGGATTTGTTACTCAAGCAGGCGCTACCTATCAACGAACGCGGCCTGTACGGATTTACTCCGTTGAATCACGCCGTGAGGACTGGTCACGTAAAGGCAACCCAGATGCTACTGGAGGCTGGGGCAGATCCTACCATAGCTGACGACAGGGGTAAAACTCCTCTCGACAACGTTCGTTTTTATGGGCCTGATAACTCATCCGACTTACGAACGATACTGAAAGAAGCACTCAGACAGAAAGGAGCGACGTTCACAATTCGAGATGACAGTGAAAGTGAATCTACTAAAGTGATCCCGAATCTTCTACAAGTGGGCCGCAATCTATAGTTTGAGTCACTAGAGAGAGCCACACCTTGAGTGAGTTTGCACCCCATATTTAGGTACCGACATACTTGCACCCACTGACTGCTCAGTTCAAGGGAGCTGATGGGGTAGAAAGGGATTGTGTTCATTCTGTTGTTGAGCGTAGCATGAACTTTTGACTTGCTTGCGTTGATAGTTGGGGTAACTAGTACCTGAGATGTCGTCGGATTTGATGTTATGTTTTCTTGAAATTTGGAACATTTGGTGGTTTTTCCTCTGGGATTTATTCCCTGTCTTCTATGGTTTGGGACTAGATTTCGTGATAGGGTTATTGATTAAGAGCTGCGCTTAATCTTAATGTCATGAGATGTCAGAGCCTGATCTACTGATGACAGTAACCGAAGTTGTTCGTTGGGCATTTTTCGTACAACATTAGCTAGGACACAACCCATTCGTGCACCCCTTGTTCCGTGGATCAATAGACTTAGGATCGATGTTCTGCCAGGCGGACTAGTGAAGCGTATCTCATTCGTCCAAATAGCATTCTACACTACTCCTCGGTCATCAAAGAACTCCAAGACTGCTCGGATTTGGATGCCACTAGTTAATAGTGGAAAACATATCTGGCCACGTGTAAGAGGGAATATATAGATGAAAGGAACAGCTGTAGCTAGGCACGTGGAAGTATGGGTTAAGATTGTCGGTAAGCTACTCGATAAGGTATCTACAGTACAATCCACGGTGATGTTCGTGAGTCTCGTGACATCACCAACCCTAACCCTACAACGAGGGTCTCCTTGCCATGCTCTCACCCGGGGGCTCTCACCCGGGGGCTCTGCCCGATGGATGAGGCTCTGCCCGGTGGCCGGTGCCTGGCCGAGGACCTGCCGGTGGCCTGGCCGTTACACTGCTTCCCACAACCAGTGCCAACCTATCTGACCTTATATATACTGCCCTTTTACAGAATTTGCCTTCCTTACGCGGCCTTAGGAAGCCGATGCTTTCTCGACGGCGAGCCATGTCTGGTGCTCGTTGCCCAAAGCCTCTCGGCCCGCCACTCGATCGATGGCTTTTTGCCGTTGTCCCTGCTCGGTTGTGCGGGGCCGCTTATATCATCTCCGGGCGTGCGCTAATCCGGCCGGAAGGCAAACCCCATCCTTCTCTTAAGCTCTTATTACCCCGCACGTGCATCATGACGCGCACGGCATACTTGTAGCTTAGCTTTGTATATAAATTATTGAGAGCGGAGCCGCTAGACGTCCAGACGTAGAAAACATCATGTCACAACCCCCACCGAATTTAGATAACCACTAAGTACCGAGAAGTTCGCGATATGGTAGACGCCAACCAGCAAAGTAAGAGGATGTCTGTATGCCGGGGAATTATATCTCTGTGGGGTGCTGTGCTGGACGTATTGGACGGCGAACTTGACCGAAGACTGGCTATAGCAGGTCCGAAATTCCAACATTTTTTTGGAATCCGTTGCGATTCCATTTGGATTGATTATCCAATTTGTTAAGAAACATGTGTATACTATTTTCGCAAGAAAAATCTGGCTGTTACTCTGCTAAAGCACCGATTTGGATTTGGAGAGTAATGGAGTACTTCCCGTAAGAACTGGAGACCCTCCAACTCCCAGATCCGAGAAATTCAGAAATTTTCGAACATGTCTCAGATCTCAAATCTAAGAGAGGGGTCGCTACCCTACCCCCAGATCACCGTCCCAGAATCTCAGATCCTAAAATGTATTTTATGTTGTGGATGACCGTGATCGCGCAGTCTTGAGCAACTTCGAGCAAGGTTCAGATTCTTACGGAAAGTACTCCAATGAAGCAGACACCCAGGACTGGAACTCGGAAACTGATCGCGAGTTGGAAGATTAGGCCAAAGAATGTATCGAAAACCGAGCGCTTGCATTATTCACTTCAGCCGATCGACAACTGCAATTATGAAATTGCCAGAGTTGAGTTCTGCAACCAATCTACAAAAATCAAGCGTGTAGGGATACCTTGGAAGGCATAAGGCGCATGTTTTTCCTTACTGTAGGGTGTCAATCGGAGCTCACAGCGAGTAATAGGAATCGCAGACATGTTTAGACTTTAGAGTATAGTACAGAGCTCGGTTTATAAATAAGCCCACTGTAGTTAAAAGAAGAAGCTGGTCTACCTATCGGTCAACAAGACAAGGCAGCTGCTACCAAACCGGCCAAACAAGAGCGGAGGACCGCAGATCAGACACCTAGCTCGGTCGAACTGTGAAATTTGATATGAATGGATGAACAATGTCACGGTTACAATACAAGCAACCATTCCTATTAGTCGAAGAAACTCATTGAATATTTTCATTAATATTCAAGGCACACTAGGCCCACTGTAAATGTATCATACGTGTAACCCATCGTCTATATTCTTCTTCCATCCTTGTCTCTGCGTGTGCAACCCACTATTTCCCAGCCCTCTGCTTCGCCCTAACCTCCCTTAACCCAGTTTGTGTGGCGATCTACGTGTGCATACGCATGCGCATATACTAAAAACAGGTAAGGGTTAGGAAATAATAACCTTAATGTGTTGCTAAAGACGTCGACATGTACATAGCAGATACCATCGCAAACTCTCTAGCTTCAGTTTGCGTGGAAACCAGCTAGATTTTCCATTCAGCTCCTTTACTGTGTGCAAGAAAACAGAACCGATAAACATGTTAAACGGTTGAGTTAACGTTTTAGTCGGGCCTCCGATCTTCAAGACATGTCGACATCAGATCAGAATTCACGAATTATCACTCATTTTAAGAAAGAAACACAACGCGTTTTGAAATATCTCAGCTCGTTGGAGCTTAAGTTAGCAAACATCTATAGAGGTAATTCAAGCTATTTCTATTATTTCTTCGCTCAGAATCGTTCTCTTTAGAGCTTTTACCCATTCGTTTTGCTTATTAGGTAAAGTACCGCTTCATTTGGTACTGGTACTTACATCCCGGCGTTATATGTTCAGACTCTTCCACTTGCTTTTCCTTCCATTCCCACCTCTCTGATTGTCAGTCTTCTCTGCAACGAGCTCCACCTGCATCACGACTCTCCGCCATCGCCGCAATCAAAACTTCTGGAGCGTCAGCCGTGGATCAAGGTTTAAACGTTTCAAATTCCAGCTGGTTGGATGTTTAAAAATATGAGCATGGGCTTTGCTCCGCTCAAAACCTAAATTCATGCCAGCGAAAAACGATGTTTTGTCCTTTCTGACGTGAGCAGATACAGAGAGCGAAGAGAAAGAAGAAGTGGAAGAAAACATCTTCGTGGCTCTTAGCCAATCATACCATATGCTCTACGCCACCGGTACCACCTCCTCCACCACAAGAACAAGAACAACACCTCACGCCATATGCCGTATGACAACGATGCGACCTTATCTTGCCGTTCGATCCGGTTTTATACCGCTAGTTCATAGTCCCAACTAAGTAGGCTCCCGAACCGAACTATTATTATTAGTGCTGAGATCAATGCATTGACTCAGCCGCAAATGCACCTACAACGTTGATTCGACTAGCTCGAAGGCAGTGAATAATATTTCCTCATGTTTATATGCAGTCTTTCAGTTGGGGCCAGTTTGTTGAAGGCAGTGAAGTAGAGGCATTCAACTCCGCCTTGAAATCTTGAGCGGCCTATAAGCTGCTCGAATCTGTTCGGAATAAAGATCCACTTCACACATTATTGGTTCGAATAGGTTTCAGCTATTTGCATATTTTGGTTTCTAATCCAGTTCGGAGTCATAACACAAGGAGCTGACTGCATATGGCGAATAAAAGTACTTGAAAGAAAGCATGAGATGGACCTCTCATTGCGGGGCTGAATAGGGCGTGCACGAGTATGTCAAGGCAACCACCATGTATGTCAAACCTAGGCAGCTTAAGCAGATAGCTTAAAGGAGCCCATTCCTGGCTTCAGGAAAACCGACGCACTTTTTTGAAGATAGTTCTCCTTCCAGAGCCGTCCCTACACTAATATTCCACCACGCTTTGGAGTCAACTGTACACAACTCTTCATACCTCCAGCCTCATGGCGACCTCGTTTTTCGGATCCACTTGCATAAACCATAACCCTGAGCAAGATGAAAGTATTCACTCTAATCTTTTCTGGTGCAGCGTATGTGAGTCTGTACTTTGCGAGGCCTGTTGGGGTTCTCAAGCTCCCCACAATCCAAACAATAGGATGGTACGAAAAAAGCACGAAAAAACCAAGCTGGCTTTGGCGGAAATGATCAATGCCATTTTATTACCGGACACAGACATTCACGTCCATGAGAAACGTCACATTGACAACATTGCCACAAAATGGTTCGGGGTCATGGATGACAGTACCACTGGGAAATCACGCTTTCACGATTTTCAGCGCTTCACACGCCTCGCAAATGGATCGGATATGGATCCTGCCAATCAATACCCGTGTCTTACTACTTTCGTTGGAGAAACTGGTGCTGGCAAAAGCACATTAATCAATGCAATGATAAGAGTAGGTCATGCCCATAAAAGAATTATTTGTTAACCGCTGAAACTCGGAAACAGACAATTTCTTCCCATTCTTCCAGGCGAAATTCGGAGGTTACCCCAGTCATCGGCGTACAAATCGATAGCCCTACAAGCGGTGACGTTCATCTATTTTCAGACCCGAGCACCTATCACGAGAAGCGACCAATATATTATGCGGACTGCGAAGGAATGAACGGTGGGAAAAATGCACCCTTAAGCACAAAATTCATCAACAAACTTCACAAAAAGGGACAGAAAGCGCAATTTCCCAAGGCCAAGGTCAACGATATTACATGGGTTGACGCCAAAGACAAGGGCAAATCGCGGGACTTGATCGTTGAGAGGCTCTATCCAAGAATTTTGTTCACGTTTTCCGATGTCGTGGTCTTGGTTTCTAGAAACTTCCGGTTGGATTCCTTCTACAAAATTGCCCCATCCGTCCAATGATAGTTGACACATCTCAAGTGCAATACAACATCATCTCGAACAACTCATCAAATGGGCCGACAAGGTTTTCCAGAAGTCTATAAACCAGCCGATACTGCCGTACGCTATCATTGTGGTGAATGCGTTGGAAGACGCTGTACGTCTTATCATCAGTCCAAACCCCGCGGGCCGCTGCCCCCTGCCCCCCTGATACACCACCCTCCCAACCCCTAACACACACATACACACTATTCTCCCCTCGAATATTCACTAATACCCAATGAAATAGAACGTGGGAAGCGGTACCGATTGGTGGGATATTCATTCGGTTACATCGAGACAGCTGAAAAAATACGAATTCATTTTGGATCCATATAGCAATCAGGGTGGATTGTTACCCAGACTCGCTATGCAGTGGCGCGGACGTGGCAAAACCATCAGGTCGTTCGAAGACTTATTATACTGTTACTACAGCGGGTTCAAAATTATATGCATCCCATCTGCTAATCAACCCCCGCAGCTCATCCACGATCAGTATACCAAACTGTATGACGAGATTCGGCTAGCATCAAAGAAATCGGAAGAGAAAAGAGAAGTGTTGGGCATGTTGATGTCAAGCGATGATTTAGAAAAATACCTTCGAAGTGCTTTTGAGCACTTTTCCGAAAATAGCACTGAACCCTTCAATTTTCTGGATTCCGCCATTCGGAACTGCCCAATTGCTGCGACGTTCGCAGATCACATTATCAAAGTTGCCATTCTAGTAATGAAGATGTCGCCCTCACAATCGGGAACGGAAATTTTTAAGAAGCTGGCACCGCTGATTGCCTCAAGTATATTTCTGAGCGCAACAAGAAAACGCCTTCCATGGCGCGGTAAGTTCCTTTCGCTTATTATCAAGTGGATATTAATTAATGGGCTGATAAAAACAGCGGACTCGGAGTGCATATTCAATCATTACAAAGTCTTCTGTACAACCGCACAGGAGAGCTTTTATACCAAGCATTGGCCATGCGAAGAGCTCAACAAACGAAGGGTACGCTGTGTCAACGTTTCGTCAGGCCACGAGAAAGGCCATCAGGGACCGGACGGAAAACTCTTTAAGACAGGCGAATTTGTTTCTGCATTTAATTCCCACAAAGAGGAGCAAACCAGCGACTTCCTGGAGGACATCAAAGCACATCTCAAAAACTTGGTTGAACTGAAGGTCGAAAGGCTTACGGAACTGAATGGAAACGAAGATGTAGATGAGGAGCGTGAGGTTTCTGACATTCATCTTCGCCAGACGCTGATGAAGTACACCCGTTACTGGAGCCGGAGATCCAAACACGACGATCATGAGCCATTGGCGAGCCATACAACCTGCTTTTCTTGTTTGATGTCTGTCCCTATCCATACACTGTGCTGTGGACATGTCATCTGCGAAAGATGTGTCCTTTCATATTCCCCCAAAACCACGCCGAACCACCTACGTCGGGTCGATTTTTGCCCGCTGTGCTGCAATATCAATAACCCGTGGCCATCCGCGTGGGAGATAATCATCAAACCGCCCACAGCTGGATTGCGGATTCTCTCATTGGATGGGTATGTGCCTACTTCCCTATTTGACAATAGGAACTGAATATATTGATGCATGATTAGCGGTGGTATACGATCAATTGTGCAATTGGTAATCTTGAAAGAACTCGAGAGGGTCATTGACCTCAATATACCCATCCAGGACTTTTTTGATTTGATAATTGGGACAAGGTATAACTCACCCTTCAATTTTCTACTGCATCGAAGCTAATTGAGAATCAGCGGTGGTGGAATAGTAGCCTTCGGTCTCGGCATCAAGCAGCTAACAGTCGAACAATGTATACAAACATTCAAGCAGGTTTCGAAAGAAGCATTTACCAAACGCAAAGCTGTTGGCTGGGTCGGTATAGGAAAAATAGTGGAAGCGCAGCATCATAGTATATATAAAACGGAAACTCTCATTAACGCATTAAAGACAACATTTGGACATGAACCGCTCTTCGGTGCAAAGGCTTCCCCAGGACGTCAACTATCCACCAAAGTAGGGGTAACGGCAACATCTTCAAGCCATGCTGCTTACCTGCTCGCAAACTACAACCGATCAGAGCCTGATTCCCGTAAGCCTCCAAGCTATTCGGCAATTGTGGCTGCTTTGACTAACTATATCCTTTATTACTAGCGGAACCGAGAGCACAATATGCTTTCTTTAGGGGAGAAGACAAGTATTCGGAGCTCAAAGCATGGGAAGCGTACGACCCTCTTCATACTTAATTATAGGCGATTGTGTTGCTGACCAGCTCGTAAAGGCTCCGTGCGACCAGTGCTGCTCCTATGTACTTCAAGTCGTTTTACCACGCGGCAAGTACACACACCTTCAACGATGGGGGAATACGGTTTAATAATCCGGTTACATTGGCCAATGAGGAGCGCAAAATAATATGGCCAGAGTTGAAGGATCACGACCCTGATATCCTTCTTTCCATAGGAACTGCCTATGATTCATCTTCAACTACCCGACGCGAAGACCCTGGCCCAAAACCACAAACAGGAATAAAAGGCTTTGCAAGAAAGTTGCTTAAGATTGCAGTTGATATTATCCAGGATGAAATAAACTGCCAGCAAACTTGGATAAAGTTTCTTGAGGGTCTTGCTATTCAAGAAGGCGATACAGAGAGGAACCAAAAATACTTTCGCCTAAATCCCGATTTTAAGGGATCTAGAAGACCCATCCCAAAATTGGACGATGTTAACGACATTGATTGGCTTGAAACGTACACCGCACGCCATTTGATCCATTCAAAAGACTTACACGCTGTGGCTGCGACTCTGATTGCGTCGCTCTTTTACTTTGAAGTAAAACATATCGAAGGTGATATGGAAGCAGGACCTGTGACGATTGATGGTACGTAACAAAACGACGCACTGTTAATGTATACGTAAGGACGTAGCTCTCTTTCTAACATCATTAGGAACTATTCTTTGCCGACTGAAGGAGGGGTCGGATGAACTTAAACGGCTGGCGGCACGGCTCAAAGAGAACCCTTCGCATAACGCCAAAAGCCACGCTATATTTCTCATCAAAGATAGTGACGAAGCCTACGAACCTCTCGGCGAACCTTCTCTTCAGAACGCGTGCGACGGTGTTTTTGCAAAGTATGAATCATTTCAACTCCCTGTGACATTTGTCATACAGGATCCCAAAGCACCGACCCGTATATATCTCTCACAGGGCAACCCGGATGGAATATCTTTGATTAGTGGCTTTCCTCGTAACTTGCAGAAGCCTAAAGACGATATGCAATTGCCTTCGGATTTACGATGTAAACACCTTCATCCTATTCCTGATGACTGATTTAACCTATGCATGTGAAGCTCGATTTCAAGATACCCCCAGCAATAGTGGCAGTGGGCCTCAACACCGCCCTGTAATTCACCAGTTCAATACAGGCCTCAATTCTTCACCTAACCTCCGCCAGTCGATGCCTGAGAGACCTCCTGCTCCCGGTGTGGCTTGGAATGCCTAGCAGTACCAAGGATAGATTTCAAAGCAAACGGAACCGTCCTTTTATTTTGATCGAGAAATGGAGAATTCAATGCGTATGTCGGCCGCGAGTGGAATTTTGATTTTTAGCACGAAATGAATAACGATCTTAATATACATGGGACTAGTTTTTTTCCACATTTAACCTTCTTTGTTCTCTTTAATACCTATGCGGTATGTGAATTACGAATGATATGAGATGATATCATGGCAGTTTGACCTTATCATTACCGAAACCGGATGCCACGTAATAGCTCTCAAGTGTGATCTTGGGAGTTCCTTGGAACTTCAATACGAAATATGTGAGAGTTGAAGTACTGATGGAAGGTGTATAAGACACCCAACTTCCACCCGGTGCATCCTCTTTTTGAGGTGGGAGGTATACCTATGTTAACCAATGCGCTTACTGGTCGCACTGTTGATAATACTTGGTCTCGTTTCCCGAGAGCGGAGGCAATCCAGCCATTCAACAATATATGTTGAATGGACGATGCCAACGGTTCTCGAGCAGCAAAAGCCGCAAGCACGTAAGGAACGAGCGCTCCGTGATGCGTGACGTACGAACCTTGACGGTGCAGTACACAAAGATATCGTGATATCTACCACAGCTTCTTCCTCATATCCCTTTCTCCGTCTTCAAATGCTCCAATATCGGCCTCGCTTTCTCACTCTTCCAAAACTTGCCATTCGGAAAACCAAACTCCACCATACTCTCCTCCTTCATCTCCATACTATACCCCGGTTCCGTCGGGGTAGTATAATACCCATCCCTAATCACCGCCGGATGCAAAAAGTGCTCATGCAAATGGTCCACATACTCCAATAAACTCTTCTTCCCGGACACAACCACATAATCAATCGTGCTCAGATGCTGGGTATACTCCGGCAGTCCCACACCTCCCGAGTGCGGGACAACAGGGACACCAAACTTCTTTGCCATCAGCAGCACCGCAAGAACTTCATTGACGCCTCCCAACCTGCACGCATCGATCTGACACACGTCGATTGCGCCCGTAGAAAGGAGCTGTTTGAAGATTACACGGTTCTGGCACATTTCGCCGGTAGCAACGCCGATGTTGTATGGGCGGAGAGCGTCACGGATGGCTTTGTGTCCTAGGATGTCGTCGGGGGAGGTAGGCTCTTCGATGAACCATGGTTTGAATTCTGCTAGCTCCTTCATGTGAGATATTGCCTCGGGGATGGACCATACTTGGTTTGCGTCGACCATTAGGATGTTCCCCCGGTCGTAGCCGAGGATTTCGCGGGCTAGAGAAAGCCGTCGTCGATCGGAGGAGATGGTTCCCCCGACTTTGAGCTTAAAGTGTTTGTACCCCTGCGCGAGAGTTTCTGCGAGGAGCTGCTGCATCTTCTCTTCCGGGTACCCAAGCCATCCTGCGCGTGTTAGCCCGTGGGCAAGGAGGGGGGGGGCGTGTGTACCAGCAGAGGTAGTATACGCCGGCACAGCATTATTCTCCACCGCATCCCTAACCCTCTCCTCCTTCCCCTCCTGCATCTCCACCAACATCTCCACCGCCTCCTCCCTCGTAATCGCATCCTCAATATACCTAAAATCCACACACCTCACAAACTCTTCTGGCGTAAACTCCGCCACAAGTCTCCACACGGGCTTCCCCACACTCTTCGCCCACAGATCCCACAGTGCATTCACAACCGCCCCAAGCGCAAGGTGTATAACACCCTTCTCTGGTCCAATCCACCGCAGCTGCGAGTCCGCAACAAGGTGCCGCCATGTCTTCCCCATGTCAGCTGTCAGCTCCTCGAGTGATCTCCCGACGATACGTGCGGCCACGGCATCGATGGCGAGACACACGATTTCGTTGCCGCGTCCGATGGTGAATGTCATGCCGTGTCCTGAGAGGCCAGAAGAGGTGTGAAGGACGCAATAGGCGGAGGAGTAATCGCCGGCTTCGTTCATGGCGTCTGAGCCGGTTTTGTCGAGGGAGGTCTGGGGAGGTGTTAGTTGCGGTGAGGAATAGGGGGAGGGAGGACTGAACTGGAAACCGCACATCGCGGGAAACATGGCTGGTGATTGTGACCATGAGATGCTGTTGCTGGATGGATGGATTAGTCTAGTCTCTCTTTTTCCCACGGCGGCTTGTTTGGGGGGGGGGGGGGGGGGGGGTGAACGTCAAATTGAGACTGAGCTGAGGATAGAAACGGAGGTAAAGGTTATAATCAAGCCATAACAGCAACCGGTATAAAGCGGGGGGGACGCGGGGTAGGATGCGGGGAACTGTCGAGATTAGCCTATTCAATACCTCCGTCCTCGCAGAAACAACTTCCATAAAAGTCTCCATCCGGATCAATAATTCTGCACACCTAACCTTCGGTTCGTGGAAAAACGAAAACCCATAATCCCAGCACCGAGTGACATTCTATGCACCACTGTCACACCGCCAAGCCAGCGCACTATATCGATAATTCGTCAGCTTCAGCCTTCCGTAACCTTCCCACCACCTCCTGCGCGCAACCACAAAAATGGTATCCACTATCGCCAACTTCCTCACCGTACGTTCCCCCGCTCGCAGCGCCCCCATCACATACTGATAGTTCCACGCGCAGACAACACTCCTCACGATCTTCGCCTCGACGATACTCGTGATAACATACAGGTACGCGCTGCGCCCGGTGCTAGTCCGGCACAACATCATCCCGTTGCAACACCTCCCCAGCACGATCTCGCAGCACCTCGCGAACCGCAGAAGAGGCCATGTAAGGCTTCCTAGTGAGGACTTTGATGAAGATCCCGCGGAGTGGAATGAGCGGCTGAGTAGAGATCTGGAGGATGGGTTTGCGGTTTATAGAGATAGTGATGAGGAGGAGGAGGGGGAGGAGGGGGGGGTTGTGAAGTCGCCAAAGGGGGGAGAGGGTGAGGAACTTAAAAGTCAGGCGCAGGCGGAGAGGGAGACGTTGTTGTAGGAGGGGGAGGGAGGGCTGCTTTCTTTGCTTGTGCGGGCGCGCGGGATAGATCGGATCGGGTTTGGGAGCGTGGGTTGTGAGCGGTTTCTTTGGGTTTGGTTTTTTTTTTTTGTTTTGCTCTGTGCGGCGGATATGGGGATGCGCAGCGCGGCTGTGGCTGCAGCTTTATTTCTATTTTGCGTTATTATGATACGACTCTTGCTATTTACTTACTGTACACTATCAACATGCGCTCGTCACGGTCATGGATTCGGACCATTCACAACCCACTCCCCGCCCTCCCTCCACGCAACCACCGTCCTTCCCCTCCCCGCAAAATCCTTCCAAACCGTACTCCCACTCCACCCCATGCCCTCCCAGCACGCCCTAACCCTCTCCGCCTGTTCCCACCCGCCAACCTCAGCAACCACCGCCTTCGCTCCAAGGCTCCACGCAATCCTTCCAATCTGTGGATAAAACACATCCCCATCCTCCTCCGCTTCCAACGCCACCCGTGGCTCCCAAAGCCTCACACTCCTGGCCGTTTCCCGCGCATACCCCCCGGCGGAAATGTATGGCGGGTTCGCGACAACTACATCAACACTCTCCCGCATCACCGGATCAATCTCGTCGAAACACGCATGGATCGAATACACCAGTTCGTCTATGTCATGTGCCAACACATCCCCCTCAATAAACTCCACCTTCGACGCGGGCTTCAGTGCTTCGCGGTTATGCTCCCGGTTCTGGATTGCTAAAGATAGCGCGGAAGGGGAGATATCGACGCCGACTGCGAGGACTAGTGTTTCTGCCGTGAGGAGTAGTGGGATACAACCCGTGCCTGTGCATAGGTCTACAACCTTTGCGTTTTTTGGAAGTAGTGTGGCGAGGTGGGAAGCGGATTCTTCGGTTTCGGCGCGAGGGACTAGGACACCCCGGCGGCAGAGGATGGTGGTTGCGCCGAAGGGCTGCGTGCCGAGGATGTATTGGAGGGGTTCGCAGAGGGTTCCGCGGCGGTGGATGTAGGAGCGTAGTGAGGAGGCGGGGTTGGGACGGGTAGAGGCGTGGGCGCGGAGCCAGCGGAGTTCAAGGATTGCGTGTGGCAGGGTGCGGGTGGTTTTTAGGAGTGGTGGGAGGAGGGGGGAGATACGGTGCGCGCGGCGGAGGAGGGAGGGAGGGAGTCGAGGCATTGTGGTGGTGGCGGTGGTGGTGGCGGGGACACGACATTGTTGCTGAGGTAGTTGATGGTGGGAGGCGATGGTGTTTTCTCGTCGATGGGGCAACCAACGGGGGTATTTGATTTTTAGCCCGAATCGCGAATCACCTACCACACACGAACCCTAACCATCTCAATCCCAACCTCTAGATATGTCAGACCCACCAGAAACACAACGCATCTCACGAACCTCCCTCTCCTCCACCCCTACCCTCTCCCCCGACCCAATCCCAATCCACATCGACCTCGAATTCATCCCTCCCGCCACCCCCGAAGCTGCCGACGACGAAGATGCCGAAACCGACCTGGAGCTCGACTTCCCAATGTTTTCCGGCCCAACACCGCAACGGATAACACTACGCTCTCCCACGCCCGCGCCAGCCGAAGAAGACGTGTTTGATGCATTCGCACGCACACAGAAGCGGCCGTTATCGCATTGGATCCTTCCCGCGTCGGTTGTTGCACAGCGTAGAGCCGAGTTCGAGGGTGTGCTGGTCACCGGAGAGGAGGTAGTTCGGTTGGCGGAGAAGTTACCGGTTTCGACGGCGGCGAGGTGTGAGTGGAAGGTTATACATATTCCTGGGGATGATGTTCCACGGGAGGGAAAGAGGAAGAATCCGGGGAAGAAACGAAGGGTGCAGATTAGGATTAAGAGGAAGAAGGAGAAGGAGAAGGAAGAGGCGAGATTGAGGAGTCAGATGGGGAGAGATAAGTTTAAGGGGTTGGAGGGTGAGGCGAGGGAGCAGGCGGAGAAGGAGGAGAGGATGAAGAAGAATAGGAAGAAGAAGTTGAAGCAAAGGGAAAAGGAGAAGGCGAAGAAGGCTGCGGCTAGGGAAGGAGATGCCGGTGGCGGGGATGAGGGCGCACCATCGGTGCCGACGGACGCGATGAATACAGTAGATACTGAGGTATAATTCCAAACATCTGCGCGGGAAAAAGATCAGACTCGTCCAATTTCTTCTTCTGTACCAAGGCGACTGGTCGTAACAATTTCCGAGAATATACTCACCAACCCTAACCCCTAACGTGCGGCCTTACCACGCGAACCCCCGCCCAACCCCACACCAATCCCCGCACACGTCACCGCAATGCCAGGTACCGACCCCCTCCCTCTCCTCCACCACCACACCCACTAACATGAACCCGGACCTAGGCTGTACTCCTCCCCCCGCCCCCCTCTCTCATCCCTCAAGTCTAACAACCGTTTTGTATAGCATCCCTCTGGCTCATCCCGCCCGCCGGCTCCCCGCTCGAAACAGCTCTACAATCCCTAATCTCCACCTCCCTCCCACCCCACTTCCTCCCCGAACGCGTCCCCTCATTCCCACCACACCTAACCCTCACCTCTCGTCTCCCCGAGGAATTCTCAAATCCCCAACAACAAGTCTTAGACCAGATCGATATCCCAAACGATGAGCTGCCGGACGTTAAGTTCGCCTCTCTCAATGTCGGGTACTTCCCCCTCTCCCTCTCCTGGGTGTGGGCATGTTGATGTGAAAGAAAGGGACACGTTCTTTACGCGGCTAACCTTGCACACGGAAAAAACGCAATCACTGGTAGCGCTCGCGAAACAGTGTAGGAGGAAGTTTGTGGTGGGGACGACGGAGGAGGAGGCGGAGTTGTGGGCGGAGGAGGTGTTTACGCCGCATGTGAGCTTGGTGTATTCTGCCATGCCGGAGGGGGAGGTAAGGGATGGGGTGCTGGAGAAGGTAAGGAGGGAGGTGGAGAAGGTGGGGGTTGGTGTTGGTGATGAAGAGGGGTTGAGAGGGTGGAAGGGAGGGAGGATTGTGTTGGTGCAGACGTGGAAGGATTTGAAGGAGTGGGAGGTTGTGGCTGAGAAGGTACTGTAGGAGGAGGAGGAGGAGGAATCAGTATAGAAACCGACAATTTCCCACCTGTTCGCCTTTGATTACCAAAAACTCTCATTGAAATATTTCGGATACTAATATCACCTTTTCTTCTTCAACTACATACTTACTTACGGCTCGCGGTATATATCTCTATACTTTCGCCTCCTCCTCATCGTACACACGGAACATTCCCGCTGCTTACTATTAACCCATTCTTTGGAGAATGGCTAGTCCTAGTCATGTAACATCACTCGCGCAATGGGATATTTGAGGCGGGACCTGGGCGGACAAACAATCCTAGGAGGTTGAGACGGAGGTAGTCACTGTTCTGCCCGACGCTCACCTTGTTTCGAAGAGCGAGCTTGCGAGCGGCGAGAAAATCTAAGAATGAGGGTACGCCGCCACCCTTTTTGGCCTGAGAGAAGTATAAGTCCTTCGGCCTAGCAAGGCTGAGGAGGTATGCCGGAGGTGCTGTCACAGGTGATGCCATACGATATCAGGTAGCAATTGAGCCAAAATTCGCAAAGCACTTGCGTAGATAATATACAAATCAGGGTATCCGCACAAAACATAAATCAGTATCCAAAAAACACATCCTACTCATCCACCTCCCCGATCCCCACCGGCCTGGTCCTCCCCCCTGTCCCACCCTGCCCGGGCGGCGCAGAAATATCCGCCCCCAAGCTCGCCTCCAAATACTCCTCCAACTCTTCACTCAGAGTCTTCAACCTCTCCTTCACCATCTCCACCCCTTCCTCCCCAACCGTAACCCGTCCAGGAGGATTCTCCACCCCCGCAATCTCCGCAATAATCCTGACCGTATCCTCCAACTCCCCCTCCCCGAGCGTCCTCCCAACCATCCCCCTAACCGCACTAACCTGTCTAACCCCAGCATACTCCTCCCTCCCCTCCGCACACTGTACCTCCCCGCCACCCCACACCGCAACCTCAACACTCGGCTGCACAACACTCACCCTAACCGCAAACGGCGCAACCTCAAACGCCAACGCATCCAACATCCCCTCAATCGCATGGTCCGCCGCACACCTCACCGCCATCCCCGGCGTCCCCATCGCCCCAGTAAGCCCTGTAACAACTACTATATGTCCCCCCCTCTGCCGCCGCATCACCGAAAGCGCACTCTTTACTACCGCTACCCGCCCAAAATACCCAATCTCGAATTGTCCCGTGATGTCCGTGGATGACAGCTCCTCGAGTGCGCCGAGGTATGTGGGGATCCCGGTGTGTACTACTACGTCGAGACGGCCGAAGGTTGTTGCTGCAGTCGCGAGCGCGGATTGGATTGTGCTGGGAACCATGGGGTCGAGTTCGAGGATGATGAGACGGGTTGGGTCCGGTGCGGAAGAGCGGAGGAGTGGGAGGACGGGAGAGGTTAGTTCGGTTCTGGTGCAGCAGGCGGCGAGGGTTGCGCCCTGGGAGAGGAGGTGGAGGGAGAGAGCATGGCCGAGGGGTGTGAGGGAGGAGGTTAGGAGGTAGGTTTTGGGTTTTGGGAGAGGAGGGGGAGGTTGCGGAGGTGAGTCGGCGGAGGACATTGGGGTGGTGTCGGCGTTGAAGAGGGCGACGCGACGGGTTAAATGCTTGGCTGCGGGAATGAGATTGGTGAGTAAATACCGAGGGAATTACCCGATGAAAAATGGGATTTCTAAGCTGCAGGAAGTGGAGATTCTAGGGATTGGGCCGACGGTATGTGGTAGAACGAAAGGTTTCCCTCCACCCTCCCGAGAGCTGCCGTGATTTGAATAGTGTATATATGCCAATCCTTGGGTACCGGCATCGATTCAGTAGTGTAGGGGTATCATGGGCGCTTGCCATCAGCCGATGCATCATGCGCCCGACCCGGGTTCAAATCCCGGCTGAATCAGAGTTCCTTTTTCAACTTTTTACCAAAAGTTGTATAATTTTAACTGGCAAAGTGAGGCAATGGTGCTCTCGCTCCCAGGCTTTTCCTCGTAGCAAAAAAGAACTTGTGGTATCTATACGAGAGCAAGTAAACGGATGAGCGGTGAAGAGTTCGGGAGCCTTTTCTGTGTGAGAAGATATTGCTAAAACGTCAAATAACTACATGGATTTTTTCCAGTATCGCGGACAATTAGGAAGCTGTTATGGAGAAATGGAGAAGGCCCCTGGCATCATGAAGAGGGGAAAAAAGTTATCAATTATGCGAGACAATTCTTCCTACCCATTTGAGGCTTGAGAATAGTACTCGCGAGTACATGTAAGTCCTTACGTAGTACGTATACGGCAGCTCGGCTTGGCACGTGTAGCTAAAACCAAGGCCGCCGATCCGCTGCAACACGAACATACCCCGTCACCACACGAAAGGCCCGACTCCGATCAAAGCGCGACAACGCCCATAACACCCAGTTACCCATCTTTAGGCATTTCGTCGCCATATGACACGATAATGTCCACACCCAACGCCGGCGGTGGTTATGGGGGAGGGTACTACGTTCCCCCTCACACCCCAACACGAATGCACACTCCGGTGCAGATCTACAACACCGGACTCGGCGCGCAGCAGGCTCAGTATAATCCATGGCCCGGCGCCGTTCCCACACCCGTTCCGGCAGGAATGCGACATCATTCTGGGGGTAGCAGTCATCGTTCGATCACCCACAGCCCTGTTCCTTATTCGCAGCATCATCAGCAACAGCAACAACAACAACCAACAGCTCCGTCAGGCCCAGATATGCCTAGTGTGCTCCTCGCCCTCGCAGACACGTATATCACCGCGGCGCACTCGAGTGGATACAAGACGGCGCTGGGAACGGATGAGGATGTTGGGGGGTATTATGCGCTTGTTGCGACGGGTTTGAGATGTCTCGAGGCGGCACTACAGGTAATTTCTCGGCGATGATGTGCGCCCTGGGATAATGGGGCATTCTGATTAGATGACCCGCAGTATCGGCTTCAGCCTCGCGTCGAAGCAACGGTCAGATTACGGTACGCGAGTATATTATACGACGAAACAGATAATCTCGATGAAGCTGAGGACGCACTAAACAAGGCTGTAGGTATCCCCCGAGGCTCTTATGTACTGCCATGCCCATATGACTAATTGGATATTGCAGATATTACTGGCCTCAAGAGTAACCCTACCGCCCGTTTTTACCTGGCTTCAGCAATCTAACCGGGCGCCGTTGCGAAACAGAATAACCTAATCGATCTCAAATGCAGCATGCAATACCTACTTGTAAAAATAATGTTCAAAAACAGTCATAAAGCGGCGCTCAAGATGCTAAACACTCATCTGTCAGATGTAGAAACGTAGGTTCCCGCTCCTGACAGGGTTTATGGTTTAGCCACACTCATCCTTTGCAGCCTAGACATACCTCTCTGGACATATTCTTTCCGGTTCCTGCGATTTACCTTGCTCGCCGAAACATCACCTGCACGTGATGACCAGGCAGCTCTAAACACATTGCGCGGGATGTATACGATGTCGAAAGAACGAGGAGACTTGCAAGTTGCGGCTCTGGCAAGTTTAATGGAAGGCATGGTTTCATTCCGAAATGGTGCGGATGGTGTTGAAGCAGCACAACGGGCGTTGGCGCGGGTATTCACACTACAAAATGCCGGGAATGAGATTCCGCCGCAACTGGAGGTGTTGACACAGCTTCTCGATATTTGCTGTTCTCTGATGTTGGGAAGATGTCAAGAGTGCGACCCAAAGATAAGGAAGCTTCATGCAATGCTTGATCAACCAGAGCGATGGACCAACTGGAAAGAGGACGGAGAATTTGATTTACCCGTGAACCCCAGCCGGCCTGGAAGACCGCCAGAAACCCTCAAGATGCGGTGGCTGAATAAGGATGATGTCTTCACATTGGGTTACTTTCTGAGTGGTCTGTGCAAATTCCAGAAAAATGTTGAGGAGAATGGTAAGGCGGAAAGGTTCTTGACGGAAGGGATAAAGACGGTCGAGCGTGTGTTTCCAGGTAACCGGATAACTCCCAATCCCCACCAACTGACCAATTTCACAGGGATATCACCCGGGTACATCCAATCCTCTCTAGCAACAAACAAAGCGAAGCTTTCATGGAAACAAACACTCAAAGCATATATGTACCTCTACCACGCTTTCCTCCTCTGCATGAGAACCGACTGGGACGCCGCCTTAAAAGTAACTCCCCTTTCCCCGACGAATCCAACAGAAACCCTAACAAATCTCTCTTAGGCATTCACCCAACTCCAAGAAGTCTCCTCCACCCTATCTCTCGACCCTAACTCCCCACTATATCACCAAATCATGTACCTCCAAGCCGTCATCCACCATGGTACCAACGACCTATACACCGCTCTAAACCTCTACACCACAATCTTCAACTCCCTCCCAGTCGACCACGAACTCTCCATAATCGCCAAACTCAACAGCATCCTCATCCTCCGCCTCCACGACGCCTCTCAAGCCTCGTCCCTCCTCTCATCCATCGAACGTTTCTGTACATCCACCAAAAACGACCTCCTCAAAGCCGCATTCATAACCGTAAAATCCACCGAACGTGGGGAACTCGTCAAAACCAAAAACTACCTCTCCCACGCCCTCCGCACCGCAGCCGCCGCAGGAAACGTCCAACTCACCTTCATCGTTCTTAACTTCATGTGCCACCGGTTCTTTGCAGGCGTGGTAAGCGAGCAAGCAGAAAAGAGTGCGAAGGCGGCTATGCAGAATGCAAAGAAGGGGAGGGATACGTTGTGGACGTATATGGGTGGTCAGATGTATGCGGATTGTCTTGGGAGAAAGGGAAACGATATTGAAGAGAGTAGACAGAGGCAGATGAATGAAGTTGCCAAGAAGGAGGTAGTTAGGAATTTAACTAGGCATTTACCACCAGAGCAGCTACAGGCTATGACCCCGGCGGGGGGTAATGGTGGTAATGCCGAGGCTGCGGCGGTGGGGATGGGAATTGGGATGGGGTCGACGGGGGGGTATGGTGGGTATATGCATGATGGGATGATGCAGTAATGGGTGAGTGTGTACGATAGATACATCATACGATAGTTTTTTTTTTTTTTTCATTTGCATTTGGGGGGTTTACGGAATTTCTTTGTTTCTTTCATTTCTGTCTTTTACATTGGGGATATATGGTGTCTGGGCTGGGGCTTCTGGGAATGGGTTCTTCATTCTTTCTGTATGTGCATCTTAGTAGCTGACTTTGTCTGATTTTTTTGTACGCACATAGAGATGATTGATGCTTTTAGTTAACCTTGGGTCTTTTGTTAACAATGTTTTCTTGAGCTATGAATGGTCCCCAGACTCTTCCTTGAAAAGAGGTACGAGGTCGACTGGCATCTACCCGCTTAATATTCTCTGTCAATTGCATAAAATGGCACTAGGTTACAATACAGGTACTACAATACAATACATTCACTTACATATGCTTCCTCCTCCCGTCAACATCAAGAACCAAAAACGATAAAAACACCGAAAGGGAGATAAAAAATATCCATGAACACCACCACCACATACAGACACACACAGAGATAACATAGAATACCTTAACAACCTTTCGGGAATCAAAAACTTAACCGAAAAAAAAAACGCGTCTTACCAAAAACTTCAAACAACGCCAAAAAGAAACCCCCCCCCTCCCACCACCAGCAGGACATCCTCCCACTCTCACACCTACCCAAGCCCACCCCAAGCCCCTCTAATCCGTCTCGCCAACTGAATATCCTTCTGCATAATCGTAACCCTCTTCGCATGGATCGCAAGCAAATTCGCATCCTCAAACAAATGCACCATATACGCCTCTGCGGCCTCCTGTAACGCCGCCAATGCCGTACTCTGAAACCTATGCACCCCTCCATTCGCAGCTGTATTCAATCCGAACCCTAAATGTGCCCCATCTGTATAACTTGCTGCTACTTCCCTAACCTATATCCCCCCCATCAACAACCACCCAATGCACACAAGAAGGGGGGGGGGGGTACCAAGCGAACAAACGGAAGCTTCTGAATCAACAGGTCCGTCGATTTCTGGTAATATCTGATTTCGCGGAGCGCGAGGTTTCCGGGGCGAATGCGCCGCTTTTTACGGGTTGGTGCTGGGTCGCCGGCTATACCCTCCCCACACATTAGCCAACCGCTTTGAGAGAGAGAGGGGGGGGGGGGGGGAGTGATGCCTTGTGCTTGAGCACCTGATTTTGTGCCGCCGGAACCGCCGCGGGTCGGTGTACGCGTGGAGGAGGATGCAGCAGCAGCAGGCGCTTTTTTACTCTGGACGCGGGTTTTGCGCGCGGATTGGTGCGCTTTTGCCATGGTGATTGGAGCGGATTGAAGACGCGTACAGTGGTTCGCGTGTGTCGGGGGAGGGGGAATTGATGGACCGAGGACGGGCGGGGGAGGATGGGTAGGATATATAACACCCCAAAGGATTGAAAGGGGGGTGTTCAAAGAGTGGAGAGTTGAGGGTGGAGATGGTTTTTCTTTGATGGTGAGGGAGGTTGGTGATGGGAAAAAGGCGCGGGAATTTCCAACTCATCTCCATTGTTTACCTCGTTCCCACGTTGCCGTGGTTGCTGCCAAGACATATTGTGTGCCCGACGGGACAAAGGCACCGGGTGTCACTCGCAGAGGTAAGGCTTTTGATATGGAGTTTTGTGTGTTTGAGTTTGTTTGATATGGAGGATGATTGTCTGTCTTGTTTCGTGTGATTTTGACTTCACGATGAGGTGAGAAGATGCTACGCTTTGTCCCTGAGTGTCAAGGAAGACCCAAGGCAAACGTACCACAGGATAAATTGAAGCCTGTCAGGATATCTAGACGTGCCAGGACGATAAGTGAAACAAATAAGGAAATTATTTTTCCACTCAAATGAAAATACTTGTTAAAAGACCTTTTTTATATATATATAAAGAAATTTTTTAAACTAAAAAAACACCCCTACAAACCTACCTATTGGTGGGGGGGATGTAACATCCAGGCACATCCACGACGAATCGATTAGCATTTGATTGAGCAACACAAATAACACGACTAATGGACTGATAAAAAAAAATAGACCACACTTCCTCCCCCTCATATCATAATCCTATCCTACACCTCTCACAACTGTCATCTGGCTTTTGGTCGCTGGTGACAGACTAAACGAACCCGCCTTCCTCTCCCCCAATTATTGCCCTTTTTCGAATTCCCGAAACCCCTTCTCAACTCTCGATCACCTGACCTCAAACATTCTTCGAAATGCTCTCAACCAGCCTTTAGCCCACCACTGAATCCAAGCTCTACTCTCCACATCCACCGAATCATCCTCATCCTTCAGTTGTGCCAACTCACTAAGCCTCTTCTCAACCTCCGCCAGGATCTGCGCCTGTTCCGCCTCCGCATTCTTCAGCGTCTCCTCAAACACCGAGAGCTGTTCCTCCGCCACACTTGGTCTCGCGGCCGAGATCTGTCGAACACGGTTGTTAACCTTGTTGATAGTTGTCGCGACCATTTCCCAAGCGTAGGTTTTTGCGAGGGCCTCGGGACCGGCATCGTAGAGAACCCATTCGATGACCGAGAGCGGGGTGACGACCGAGTAGTTTAGTAATTTGTCGACAACGTTTGCGCCAATGCCTGGTTGGTCTTTCCAGTAGGTTAGTACCGAACCGACGATTTGTCGTCTAGCGTCTGGATGCTCTGTGCCAATCACGAGGAGCTTTTCCTTGCAGCGCTCGATACATGAGAGGACGTGAGAGAGTGATTTTGCGCCGATATGGCAGATACATGTGATGTAAGCGTCGCGGGCGAGAGCGCGGGGGTCGGAGGGGTCGGTGACGAGGCCGAGTTCGGCGGCGGATTCGGCGATGTTGACGATTAAAGGTTCGATTTCTTCTTCGTCTTTGCGTTCGCTTACGGCAATGAGGAGGGCTTTACCCTTGTCTTTGAAGACGTTGTCTTCAAGATCGAATTTGAATACCGGTTGCTCCTGCTCTCGTTCCTCTGAGATGAGCTCCTTGAACGCTTCTGGTAAGGTTCCCTTGATTCTCGTGGCGAAACTCAATCTGATCTCCTTCTCCAAAGAGCCGAGGATGAAGGCCTTTTTTGGGTGCACATCTGGGAAGTTGAGGTGCTCGCTCCACTCGGCCCACTTCCATGTATATCCAAAGTTGCTGAGATGGTGTGAGAACCAGTCCACGAAGCGGTTGATGAGCTCGGTATCGATGATCTCTAGGTTTCTATACATGAATCTGATAGCTCTTCCCAAGCTAGGTGCTATTGCAGCAGGTGCAAGCTTACACAGCTCGGTCAGAATCGAGTGATAGTACACCAACTTGTGGACTGGATTGGGCAGCCGGAAGAGTTGGCTAAAGATGGCATCAACAGCTACATCTTCCGGTTTCCATGTTGAACAATGTAGAGTCTCCTCGTCCTCTCCGGACTCTGCCACCGCGGTAACGCGGTCGTAGGGAGTCGCACGTTTGATGAATGATTTAGGGTTGAAGAAGCAGTCTATTTCGATGAGGAACCGTGAAACAGACAAACGGTTGCAGTCAAGGATGTTGATGGTATCTACGATTGCATCGCGGAAAAGAGTGCTTGCCATGTCGCCCGGGGTAGGGACCGTCTCAATAGGTTGGTCCGCAAAGACGGAGAAGTACATCTCGGGGTGAAGCTGGGCGCTGTCGATGGGGAACTCGTCGGGAATCTCCAGTTCGGGGATGGGGTGTTCCATTCCGCTTTGGTGTTCCACATCTTTCCAAGGTGTTGGTAAACAATCTACGGTGGACCAATCGTCATACTTTTCACCGGACAGGTAGTATTCTATGTTCAGAGCCAAAACTAGCGCCATCTACAAATAATGTTAGCACAAGAAGAGATAACCAAGGGTACTGACTGCAACTTCGCAGGGTCCAAACATACATGTTGACCTTGAGTGGGAGGAAATTTGTATGGTGGAGTATTGCCGCTAAAAGGATCAAACAATGACTGCATAGGATGCTTGGTTTCGTAGAACTTCTTGAGGCTTGTGAGCATCGTGTGAGCTTCACCGTCCCTGAAGCGGTCGGCTGACGAGACGATAGCGTATGGAATCGTGATCAAGATGATGTAGACAAGTTCCAATAGCAATCCCTGTGCACCCTCTGTTATCCTCTGTCCCCGCATCAGAAATAGAAACTACCCACCTCATTTCCGTTGCCCTCATATGATGGAAGCTTATCGATTAGCTTCGTCAATATTGGTGCCACACCCTGCTCCCCCATCATATCACCCAGGCAGGCAAAGAACCGCAGCACCAGCTTGACATTCTTGAAGGCGCCATTATTTATATAATCCTGCAAAGCCGCCCACATGTGGTCAACGACCGCCCTCCCAGCGTCTTCATTCTCAGCGTTCGCAACTCTAACGATAGTTGCGACGAACGGAATCTTAAATGGCTGCTCAACAACCCTACAAACACTATTGTCAATTCCTCGTCTGCGGTAGGGGGTGACACAATGCGTACAAATCGTGCAGACATGACAGATATCCACCACGGAATTCCTCGTTCTCAAATATGGAAATATATCCCGTGGCGATATTCCCAACGGCGTCCTCAATCTTGACCAACGGAGACTCGGCGATCGCAATTGTCTCGCGCTTCAACTTCTGGAGCGGATCCTCGAAACGTGGACGACGCGGACGATCTCCTCCATCGGCTTCCTCTACACACCCATCGATATCCTGTCAACTTCGAAGTTCTCGACCGAAAGTGCGATAGCAGCAGCAGAACATACCAGATCTATGACGTCTCTTCGGCGGCCTCCTGTTTCCACCGTCTCGGCCGCCGCGGTAGTAATCGCCCATTCTTCAGAAACGTTTAATGTTTAAAACTATGGGTGGTTCTCGGGCGAACTTGATATTTTGTTGTTGATTTTGTTGCTGGATTCTGGGGGAGTGGATGAATGGGTTGAAGAAAGTTAGTCGCGTCCCCATTCACGTCGAGCAAGCGGCTCTTGGCGCTGCACCTACTGCCTAGAGTAATTTTCGCGACAACAAGCCATGAACCATGACTAACACCCAAATGTCACTACGAGCACTTTTCACGACCTCACCATCATGACATCCACTTCTCAAATCCCTATCACCGTCGAATTTAGGTACCTCTTGCGCGCACCCTACCTCCGACTTAGCTGACCCTCGTTAGCGGCGGTCTCGAACTCCTCTTCTCAAACCAGCGCACCTACAAGCTTTCCTTCCCCTCCATCGACCCATCCACAAACGCCGCAACAACCATTGGATACCTCGTACACCACCTCGTCGACAATCTCATGGCCGATAAACGGAAAGAGTTATTTGTAGTTGACGGTGCAGTGTAAGATTACGGGGCGGGCTATGGACAAAAGAATGGGGTATACTAAACGAAGATAGACGACCCGGAATACTGGTTCTCATCAATGATGCGGATTGGGAACTGGAGGGTGAAGATGCGTATGTGCTGCAAGAGGGTGATACGGTGTTGTTCGTTTCTACTCTACATGGCGGATAGAGCTTGGGGGAGGGGGGGGGGCGGGGGACGGGGGGAGGGGGAGGGGGGAAGGAAGACTTATGCAATACCCTATGCTGTCCATGTCTATTGCGGCATAGTAGTAGGCAGAGTAGTAGAGTATATTGCGTCGTGACAAAGGCCGGAAAAGGCGATCTCTTGTGCATAATGACAGGTCCTTGGCATCCGCTTTTCCGGCTCACACCTGTTTTTCTTAAAGTACGGGTAATCGAAACACCAAGTAAGCGTTTCGGCAGTGTAGCTTTCACATGTATCTAGTGGCGCTATAAAGACCGACAACCTTATTGAGTCTATAGTACTATAGCGAGCATTAAGGTACGCTTTCCTTCCCTTTCTTGTGTAAAGGCAGGCCTCCTATTGGCTAGATAGATAGGTAGAATGGTTGCTATTGCAATTTACCGAGTGATACAATATGAGGGAGTGTAGGTAAGATTATCGCTAACCGCCCACCGGTTGTGCGACGGTAGTCTATATACGAACTCGGTTACCCGGCTCGCCAAATTCCTGCGTATCCCTTCGTGCCTTAACATGTTGAAGGGCGTTGTAAAGCGGTTTTATAATACCTTAAAATGTGTCTCATGTGTAAATTCTGAAGGTTTTCACGGTGTTCCTGTGATGTTCGAAAATGCCAAGTGCACTAACCATTTATGTTCTAGCACAGCCGCTAACCAAAAAAGAAGCGTACCTCTTATTCGAGTGAATACGGTATATAGAGCAAATACAGTGGAATTTGATCAACTCGGTAGATAGTAACATATTTTAAACCCCCAAGAATCTGTGCCGCAACGATAGTACTCTTTACTGAGATTCACTTCAAGTTAATTAGTTTCTAAAATGCTTATACAATGCAACTAAAAGCTTTACAAATGAGACTGAAAGTGTCATAAAGAGGACAATTTCCTGCGACATGACGGAAAGCTTCATGAAGAAGACGATTTCTCGTGAAATGACCAAAACAATCATGTCCCAAATTCTCCTTAAGTTTCACTGCAGAGCACTCATAGTTTATCACTCGTGCAATTGAGATACCAACCGTTCTGCACTATCTCTCTACCCAAGGTCGGTCCACTTTACAGCACCGCCGAACACATTTCAAGCTTAAACGTAACCCCAAGCGCAACCCGATGCGATGGCAAGTGATGTAGTGTAAACCATAATCCTCAAAATTCCGCCCGGATTGCGGCGGGTTCCCCCGAATTTTTGACCCCGATTCTGTAAAGGGACGGCTTCGCGATGGTTCAATCACATCCCGCTCCCATCCCGTGGCTCATGCTAGGTAAGGAGCCGTAAGGTGTCTCGTGGATTTCGTGATGCCTTCGGGTTCACTTCAAGGTGCTTACTCTAAGAATGTTGAGAAATCAAACGCCTCTGGAAACTGTATCAATAACGATGAAGTCAGTATCTTCCAGTTTCAAAATCAACATGATAGCGCACAAACATCATAATGTAGCATCCATTTGCTCCTTTGGCCGACAAACATCTCGCCCATTGGATTCCAGCGGTGGCAAAGTAGGCTCATTTGGCCGCAACGGGGTTAACGGAGATCGCGGGTTCGGCCAAGGGCCAAAACACAGCGAAGGTGGGTGATGTAAGGCCATCCAACCCGTAGTTTAGACGGTATCGGTCACCTTTGCCAGGTCAACGACGGGCTCCGCTTCTTCGTATTCCTGCCCCCAGGCGGTGTATGCATCTCTGTTCCAAGAGCGAAGCGCTTGCTCGTCAGACGGATCCGGGTGCGGTACAACACTAAAGCAATGCATCTTCTCCAACTTTTTCGCGTATTCATCGACGTCCATGACACGATCAGTCGCCCCTTCGTACCATGGCTTACTGCGGTCGAAGCCCACGATCTCGGGGATTCGGGGGGCCAATGAAATATCTTCAGCATCGGTGGCCAAAACGCGTGGGAATTTGGGGCCTGTATGCGCAGGATCAGTCACTTGACGGCTATTACAACAAAAAAGAAGAGCAAAAGGACGTACGTTTCGCAGTGCCTGGGTGGGTGGAGGATTCAATCCTAGAAGCTAGTCACTGACATGTTCTACCACGCATTTAGAGGGATGATTTCACGTTGTATTGCCATCATTGCGTCTCTTCAGATCAGACCTAGAAGTGCGTAAGTAAAAGAATTAGTCACTGAACCGGAAGAACCATGATATCATACCTTTCCACGGGACCACACGTGTCCATTGCTCCAGCTGCCTTTCCAAGAACGCCACCGTCACCGCCAGAAGTCTGGCTCTCGTCACCGTCGGTGGGGGCTCCTCCTTCTGGCTTTCCGTCGTGATCACGAGGATTTGAGGGATCTTTCCCTCCACCAGTGCCACGATTCCCGCCGCTGCCGGGCTCATTTTCGTCATCGCTGTCATTTCTTGGGGCTTGCGGCACCTGAATCGGGATCCCAGATTCATCGTACCTCATTCCGTCCCAGTAATTCCCATGGAGTTTGATGAGCGCACCAAAGTCAACGCATTTGATCAGGTACTGTCTATACGGATTACCCGCAATTGCTGTGGTGTTTGGTAGGTCTTCTGCTTCAAGGGTTGGACGTCCAGCAAGGTGCGAAATGGACAAATGCGCATTGCCCGGTGCCGATGGGGGAAGAAGCGCCTACCCTTGCAGCACTGGTGTCACCTCAATAGCGTGCGTAAAGCACATATACACCGGCTTAGCACGGTCTTGTGTGAGGGACCCGGGGGGAAGAACGGCCACAGGCTGTGGCGGCTGGTGTGTGTTGATGCAATTGGTTGGATCGCGCGGCGACGAGGAGCACACGAACACAGTGACGGTGTTGGTGGAGACATTGGTCACACAAACCGTTCGCGAATATCCAAATTTGTACAACCCAGTGTGCTGGCCCATTGTGGTCACATGTCGACCTTTAAACACAGGCGGGTTGCCTGACGTAGTTTTGTAGTGGTTAAGCGGAGACGGTTCGTCGACCTCGCTGCTGGGAAAAACGATACCGGCGCGGTAAAAGTAACCCGGAACGAGGGCGCTGATGTCCAGAGATTGCTGGCCCGGAGTGAGAGGTTTCCAGCTACCCAATGGGATGCTTACGCCGGAGCTGCTGGAAACAACCAGAGTCGATGGCGGGGATCCGGCGGAGGAGGATGACGATACCGTGTTTGCCAATGGCTGGGCGGAGGAAGACGCTTGCGGTTGACGGACAGGAGTGGATGGACCAGTGGAGGAGGAGGATGACGATCCACGGGCCTGCTGGGAGGGGAGAAAAGTACTACCATTACCTCGGCCACGCCTTCCTCCTCGTCCTCTTCCAGGGTTCGCACGACCAGACATTGTTAATGCAATGCCTGATGAAGTACTTAAGTAATGATAGCCTGTTTGCTGTGTAGCCAGAGTTAGTAGAACCCTGGCCTGTGACCTTTGATGGGCTCACTTCGATGATTCTTTGATAATTAGAGATGATTTTAATGTTAATTGTTGATTGGTCGAAATGTGGAGGGTGATGGATCGATAGTGTCTATTTGTGCAGAGCCGTTGCCCCTCCTTTCTCTCGTTATCCGCCTTTCTCGTCGCTCATCCTCACTTTGGCAACAACGGATGTTGTGGCCAGTCCTTATCACTTTTAGATATACAATGGGTAGTACTTCATGCCAGTACAGTGATTTAGTGATGAATTTGGAATTTTTATTTTCGATCGGTTTTTTTGGTGTGGTTTTGTGACAGAGCCCCGTCGTGTTGCATGTCACCGTACGATACGTTACCCAATTTTTTTCGTTGTCTAAGTCATCCCAAATTTCATGGCAGTCCATATTGTCTCCCATAGTTGCGTTTATTCGGGTTGAAGATTTGGGATTGGGAACGGTAAAGTCAAGATTTTGACAATGGGTCCGAAAACCGGGTCTCAGGAGAGGTTATATACAAATGCGGCTCGCGCTACCGCGTCGTCTATGATTGTAGTATTCACACAACCTTACAAATACGCTGCTAGCCCGTGGCACAGATTGTCGTGTAAGTTGACACGTCCGAGAAATTCGTGACAAAAAAACGGCCCAAATAATGGGTACAGAGGTCCGATTAACGAGGCCAAGTACCTTAAAATGGGTTCATTTTCGTCAGGACATCATTAGGAAGAGTATAGTAGAGCAGCGCAGCACCACAGTCACTAGAGTACCCATACGCCACTCCCATCCAATGGCGCCGGTAAAGTAAGCAGTAAGTAGTAGTACCTGTCTCATATCATAGACACTATTCATCATCGCGCGCGGCAAACCGAACGTCACATACCAGCACACCACCAGTACTAGATTAGTACAAAGTACATGTACGCATCACCATCCATCACGCATGCCATCGCAACGTCACAGCACACCTGCACCATCATCATCAACGTGACGAACTTTCAACCAACCCCTTCGTCTTCTCGTGTCTTCCATTATGTACCTCCCCCGCATGCAAAAAGTGCACATCTCTGCATATCATACTTACAACCACAGCCTCGCACGCCCTTCTTCCTTTTTTTCTAGAGTGACTTTGCTTTTGTGCGCACACGATAAAAAATCCCCATTGCTCAAATGCAAAACATTCAGTTCTCATCACAAAAAAATGCTTAACCACCCCCTCAGCCCTTGACACACCTCTCAAACCAGACCAATCAAATTATAAGTCACATGAGGAGCGAAGCGCGAAGCGTAAGATCTTCCCGCCACCGGTATCGTCATCACCATCATCGTCGGGGGAGAAGAGGAAAAAAAAAGAAAAGCCGGATCTCGACCCCATCCGAAAAAAAAAACCCCAGTTTTACACCACCACAACACAAAATCAAATCTCCAGATTATTTTTTTCCCTGCAGTAAATCCCAGCAACAAGCGTGAATGGATGGAGAGCGAAGCGGGTGGTGAGCCGAGACGTGAAGTGCTGCATGATCTCAATGTGAGGTGTGGGGTACCACACATAAGTCAGAAAGAAGTATGCAACCGAAATCCGCAGCAGCAACGCCACAATCATATCTGGTTGGCCCATGGGAACGACATCAGATGAAAAGGCCTTGAAAATGTTACTCTGCAAAATATGTACATAAAGTAGAGAAGACCCTAAGGAATGGGTATTTTTTTCCAAACCCCCAAGCAGAAAACATCCCGAGTTCATCATGATCACCATCCGTCGTTTTAATTTTTTGTTTTGGTTCCCCACAGCCCTACCCAAACTTCCACTGAAGGTCGTCGATAGGTAACTGACCCACCAATAGAGTGTATGAGCCCCCACCTGCCGGGTACACTTGCACTGCTGCTGCTGCTTGTGAAGAAGAAAACACACCTTTTCCCAGTACAACCCAGCCTCCAGTTCGAACTTATAACCAGAATCACTCAGGAAGCCTTCTGAGCCGCCAAAAGCCAACATCCTATCAGGTATTCATTGCGACGAGGCCCTGTTGAAAGAAAAAAAAAACAAAGAAAACCCGTGTACAAAAAGTGAGAAGCGTCACACACGCCAGACGCAATTGCCAATTCGTAACGACTACAAACACAAGCCCTACAACTCGTTTAAGAACCAATGCAACTCGAAAAAAAAAAAAAAAACAGATGCCACCCAGTTTCCGATGTGCCGTATCGTAAGCCATTCTTTGTCGTTGAGCTCGGCAGTGAAAACAACTCCGTTACGAGGGTAAAAGTAAAACACTCCCACGAATTGGAAACTTCAAAAGAGAATAGAACAACAGCCGGTCGAGAATCAGTCTAGCTTGGCCATCATCTCTTCCTTTGTCAGCGGAGTAAAGTTGTTCAAGTCTATTCCTCTAGCCAATAACGCCCCACGAGCATGATCCGGTACCAGCCGATGGTTCAGCTCGGGCATGATTGAAAGTTCTGCAAAAATAATCAGAAATTTACATTACAATACTATCAGATCAAACATTGCATCTCACGTACCATGCTGAGTAAAGTTGAAGAGCGGCGGGAGATCCCTTGGTCCGCCCGCGCTGAGCCCACGGGAATCTGGAAGCTTCGTATTCGGATCGCGCAGCTCGTCGAAGAACGAATGGGTAAGCGCCTCAATTGCCGAAAGACGTTGTGTAGGTGTGTATTCCAACAGCCGCGAGATGAGATCTATCGCATCTGGTGATGCCTTGCGGAACACCTGACAGAAACGTTAAACGGCCGTTATGGGATGGATTTGAGCTTATATACCTTGGAAAATGGATGAGGCTTGATTTGTGGGAACTTGTGTTCCATGTAGTTCGGGTTCATTGTTCGAATTTGTTCCCGAGTTGGTGTTCCCAAAACCTTAATGATCTCCACAAGTTGATCAATTCCTGATTCACCAGGGAAAAGTGGCTGACCCAACATCAATTCGGCCATCACACAACCAGTTGACCATACGTCTAGGCAAACGTCAGTTAAGGAGTCCTCGAACCGGCACAAGTCCCGACGAACCAATTTTGGGTGTGTAATTTGTAGCCCCGAATATCAACTCAGGAGCACGGTAATACCGGGAGCAAATGTACGACACATTAGGCTCGTTTTCCACCAAGATCTTGGCACTACCGAAATCGCAAAGCTTCAAGACACCTGATGCAGGATCCAACAGGAGGTTCTGTGGCTTGATATCTCTATGGCAGATTCCTTGTGAATGAATATAGGCCAATGATCTGAACAGCTGGTAGATGTAAAGTTTAACTTCTAGTATGGGCATCGTAGTCTTCATCTTGTGGAAGAACCTAGATGCTCTGTAAACCGTTTCGGGGACAAACTCCAAGACAAGGTTAAGGTAAACTTCGTCTTTCTGGTTACAAAAGGTCAGTGGTCAACAACACAATATATGCATATGGGGAAGAAGAGGAGGAAGTAATACCCGCTCGCCGTTAGAGTAGTAGAATGCCTTAAGCTCGACAATGTTTGGGTGCCGTACAATACGCATGATTTGAAGCTCACGATTCTGTAAAACAAACAGTGTCAATTAGACGTCACCAGCCAGCACTCAATACACCAACCTTGAATCTTTTGTCTTGTAGCACACGCTTGATGGCGGCATCTTCACCAGTTGGTGAGAGCTTGGTTTGGAAGACAACTCCAAAGGAACCATTTCCCACAATCTTGCATTGCGTATAAGTGATATCCCGCGTTTCACCGGTCAACCCATCCTGTACTTTTTCACGGATAACCTCTAAACACAGACAAAAACGTCAGTCCGAATCGCATCCAACGACAAGTGCCATCACAATCAGCAAACTAACCCCCCATCCGCAGTCCCGAGAACTGAGCAGGCCTGCTCTGTGACATTATAACAACCCACTAACCACTATGACTACCTTGGTGTGGAAGGTTGATGGATGCCGATGGAAGTAGGTATAGTGATGGTGGTTGGGGTGGTGATGTGGATGGTTGATGCTAGAGCCGTGTTGAAGTAAAGAGCTGGGAAGACACCAGAAGCTTGGATTCAAGGTGAATGTGTGCGTGACGAAGTCTCCAATGCCAACGATTGTACTGAGTCGAGATTGAGATTGTCTCCTTGCGTCGCTGTCGAATGCTACGGAGTGGTGGGGGGTGACAACACACACGAAAGCTGAACCGGTGAAATCCTCGATGACGTTCGGTGAGGGGAGGGGTTGGTGTTGCGTTCGGTTAAAGTTGACCGGAGGATGAATGGTTCTCGCAACTGCTCGGCTCCAATTTAAGACGCGATGTCAGACTTTCAACGATTGATATGCTATAAGATCCCGACAAGGCGAGATAGAAATATTGGGAGAGTTTCAAATGAAAGCGATGTGGGGATGGGAATTGGCAGTGGTGGTGGTGGTGGTAGTGGTGGTGGTAGTGGGTAGTGGGTAGTGGGAAGAGTAGTGAAGGGACGAGACGATCCGAAAGAACGTGCTGTGCTCACTTGAAGCTAGCGACCGACGACGACGTAAGAAGCCGAGACGGATTGCCTGAGTCTTCCTGCCTGCCTTGTCTTCTCTTGTCTTGTCAGGCAACAAGGCCCTTTCGGAGGAGTCGTGCCGGTGTCGGTTGCGTGCGGCGCTGCGCAAAGCGGCAGATGTGGCAGAGGGCAGCGAACAGAGGAAAGGTGCGGTGGTCTCGTCGGTGCTAATGGGGGAGGGCGGGGTCAGAGGTGGGCAGCAACAGCAGTAGGGGCAGGCACGCTGTTGTTGTTGACTGGAGGGAGGGGCTGGGGAGAGGAGGAGGAGGAGGAGGCGAGGAGGCGGGAGAGGCGGCGGAGCGGGGAAGAATAACGAAGGGACAGATGGAATTCACAGCAGACTATGAAGTGAGGTACTGACTGATGTGGCGACCGAAAGGATAAAGGGAAGGGGAAGAAGGCTGGATGGTTCGGCAGTAATGGCAGCAGTAGAAGTCGTAATAGCAGTGGTAGTGGAGGTCAAGCAGCAGCAGAGCAAGAGCGAGGAGGGGGCGCAAGTGGAGGGAGTGGGAGTGGTTTTAGGGCGCAACTTAGAGTTTGGTTGCGGCGGACGCCCTCTGGTTGGCTGAGAAAATCAAATGAGAGCAACAGCAACCGCAACACAGCAACAGGCGAGTGAAGTCGAGGAGGAGGGGTCAACACTAAGTGCTCGCTGTACCAAACCCATTGCAATGCTCTAGATCAAGAGTGGCATAGGTCCGGCTCTAGCACTCTGGGGTTTGGCGCTACCAATTATTGGTATTATTTTATTCGTGAAATGAAAAAGAAATTCCCCCCCCGAAAAATGAGCGTGCGTATAAAGGACGACGTCGACTTGAGTCGAACGAAGCGAGAGGGTATCTCACAGAAGCATCGACATCAATGACCGCAAAGCAGGTGAGTGCGTGCCGTGTGATATCCAGCTGGAATGGGCTAACTTAACCCCCCCGAAAAAGGACATTAAATCCACCGCGCGCCTTATTATTTGCATCATTACCGACGTTTATACATGCCTTTCATTCAAAGCCTCGTCAGGCAACCACACGACTCAGCGAAACAAGTCACTTTCGATAGATCCGCGGATCACCAATCCCAAGCCAACTCTGCAACAAGACGGTGAAACGAAAAGGCCGAGAAACAAAAACGTGGAAAGATGCTTCATGGAGTATATGTATGCGAGCCAGGAACGGGTTTCGTCCACTCACCGGAATGGGACGAGAGAGGCGGCGATGGCAGCTTCAGTCCAATGCCATCCCGTCATCCCATCATCACCGCCATCACGTATCTCTGACCTTAAGTTGTTTCCGGGGTGGAAAGAAAAAAGGCTGTGTCACGCGCTGCAGTTTTAGCGTCTCCCGCACCGTCACGAACACCGACCATCTGAGTCGAACAAATAATAGGCACAGGTACTTGACGTGAGGCAGATGGAGAAATTTGTCCGTACGTATGCTTTGCCGCCGTCCTAAATAATGATCACCAGCCGTCGTCACGCCGTCATCAAGAGACCGCTTCCCTTCTCCTTCATTTCCAATCTTACACAGGGTGATTGTGAAGTAGCCATTCTATGGCCACCACTCGCCGTAGCTGCAATGCGGCCAACCAAGTCTCCTCACCTCACCTCACCTCACGCTCGTCTCTGTCGATTAAATACACCGCTACACAGTACTCTTAACACAGAAAGTGCTCAAGTGAGAAGATGTTCCTCCTGCTTGCTGCTGCTGCTGCTGCTGCACTAACCCGTGCGCCCAAGAGCAGTTCCGCAATGTAGTGTGTATCCTTGATGGATTTCAACGAATCTCACACCCTGAGTCCGATGCGGTCTTTTCTGTTTGTGTCTCTATGCGCTGCAGTCCATCTGCATTGCCCATGACGCTTTTAAAGCGCTGGGAGTTACCTAGGTTATCGTCGGAAAAAGGCCCTAGCAGGATTGAATTGTTCCAGGTCTTCTTCGTTCCGGAACACTGGTGTCCGCCCTATTTATTGTTGACTTCTTGGTTCCTGTGGGCGATTGCTGGGTCTGCTACGATCGTGAAAAAGGTTGGGAGCCTTCGCTCGTCTTCTTCACGACGGATGAACCAAAGTCCCCTCCGAGAGACAGACTGCCCGACATGGGCTGCTGTCAGGTCAGCTTTCGTGCCCACGCTTAGCCGTTTTAGAAAACACCAACGTCTGCATGGCATAGAGTGCCTTCTCTATGACGCAGGACGCAGAGTTAGCGAAGTTTTGCCATGTGCCCTCCGATTAACCTGCAACAATGAGCACGGGACCGCACATCCCCAAGACATCGACAACACTACAGGGGTGGGCAACCGCAGCAATTCGATAAATGCGGATCAATTGGCCATCGCAGGGAGTCGCGAGAGGTGCAGGGACAGGTTGAGCCGCGATCTCCGAACGGGTGGGTTATTAGTAGCGGCAAATTAATATCGGTGTGATCACTTTTAATTTGTGGAATAGCCATTGTATCAGCACCTGTCGAGAGCGCTATGGAAGGTCTGCGCGACTCGAGGTGCCGCCACCGCACTGGCGAGTTCGGCTATTGGGCACCACTATTCCCTGGAGGTTGCCGTGCATTGCCTCTCCCTGCGCCCGACACCTGACTTTTGGGCAACGACAAGTGAGTTTGTTTGCCCCGACGTTTTGCTTATAAGCTCACTGCGCCCGACAACCATGACGGTACGTATTTCCACGTTCAGACCGAACGGGGTCCGAACGGGGTCTAAACGGGGTCTAAACGGTTCCCCCCCTTCGATCTTTCTCGATCTCTTTATTATCTTCCCTAAACCTAGCCAGTGGATTGCTCTACCGCGCCTCGACGACACGCACATAAGCACGGAGGAGTACGAGTCCCACAAAGAAACTCAGACACAATCAATCCCCTCCTTTCCTTGCATGTCTTGTTGTCATGGCTGTCCAAACTCTCTGTGGGTAAACCCAAAATTCTGCCAGACCACCAAAATGCACACCTTCAACTCCTCCCCCTAAAACAGGGTTTCATCCTGTCGAAGATTTCGAGTGCAACCTCGCGGTGAACTGGCAGTGAAAAAAGCCGCGGCCTTGTGGGGGGTCCAGCGCTCACACGTGGACCGTTTTCGGTGGGCATTCGAGGCTGCGTCATACGCCCATGCCGTGGCAACGACGTCAAGTTGGTGGTGGGGCCGCATGTCACCCTTCTCTCATCTGGAGCAAGAATCGTAGCAACCTTTGCTCCCCACAAGCTGTCCATACAAGTGATGCCCGCCCGGACGCGAAAGTAAGCGGGCAAATCTATGTCGTACTCAAGGAGCAAAAGTTCCAACTTCCTTCCGCCCTGGCGCCCCAGGCGAGAAGAGCACGCTGCATTTGACGCGAGGAGACTTCTGTCAACGCCGAAACTCAGCTTGGTCGTTTGGAAAATCCTGTGCTACAAAGAGCTTGGGCGTCGTGCACCACGACCACCAGCTGGAGCACCGGCTAATATTTTTCAAAGTCGAAGGCATATGTAAACACCAGTTCGAGGAGCTTTGCGGTATCCACGACTAATGGTGAAGGCGTCGACATGGCCACATATGTATACAGACGCACAGTGAGGAGCTGAAGGATTGGAGAAGTGTGATTTTTTTTCGCATGTATGGTGTTAAAGAACTACGGCCCGATGATCTGATGTTCCTTACACTGCACTCCGTCTGATACCCTCAACCGTGGCTGGTGAGAATGATAGTACCAGTGCAAGCTGTGAAAGGAAAGTGGGTTACGCTCCCAATGGAAATATTTGACGGTCTTGGTGTTCCGCTGCAACAACATATAGTCAATATTGTGCCTAGACAGAACGAGGAATGCAACTGCAGTTGAGAAGATAGAGCACTCACAAGGGCCTGGTCAGATTTTCGCTGAACCGGAGTTGGCGATAATGGTGGCAGCTTCAATGAACTTGACTCAACGTCTGTACAATGCACTGTGCGCTTGGATACTGGTGATGGCAGAGATATTGAATTGTAATTTGATAACTCCTCCTCGAGCGTGTAATTTAAAGCTTCCCAGAGAATACTACCGGAAAACGAATGACCACAAGTTTCGAATTGGCAATAGAAAAAAACTTCAAGTCTGATATGTTTGTGGGTGTGGTGTGGTCGACGTCGCACGAAAGCATCACCTATCACTCATGTTATCCGTTCTTGGCATAGCACCCGCAGTTTCCGAACTGATGGGGTGTGTGTGGTGGTGGTAGTGGTGGTGGTAGTGGTGGTGGTGTGTCCGCTGTCCCACAGCATGTTTTCATGGTTTGCCAATCACTTTTTTCATCTGCAACCGGGTCAGGATTCGGGATTCGGGGTTCGCAATTGTTGTTTGCCAGCAACCCCCCTGGGGGTTGTTTATTTCAACCACCTTGTTAGCCGAGCCATTTTATTGCCCTTCGTACCAGACACTCGGGATGACTACTAGAGATAATCGAACTTCGAAAGTGATCGGGCGGTGCGAAGAGGGGAGGGGCGGGGGGTGGAGGAGGGGACTAAAAAACAAAAAAACAATCTCAAATGCATCCTTCCGTCGTTCAAAGTGGCAGCCACGAGCGGGTATATATCTTTCAATGACATCAACCCACCCAAACCCAACCCACGTACATCTGTCAGGTATCAAAGCCTTCCCTGCCCTCCCCGCCAAACTAATCAGAAATTTGTTTCCAGGAGTCTCACTCACTCACACTTCACCAGTGCGGTACACCCATGTCGACGTCTTGTTCATTATCAATCGAGTCTACCTATCAGAAAGCACCTCACGAACCAACCGTTACTACTGGCACCACCACCACAAACCACCACGCCTTGACGGCAGTCGGTGCCTGACTGTCAGGCACAACAAAGATATTCGGTTGATTTGCTCTGATTTCTTCGATATCCAGACCCTGGATACGGCATATTTGTGACGTGTAGTATTGTTTTAACTACCCTAGGTTACTGCCTGCTGCTTCTGCAGGCTTTTTGGGTGTGAGTTGTTTGGGTTGATTGAGGACGTCAACACCAAACAAATCAAAGAGTCGGGAATTTCCGTTCGTTTCCAGTTCGTCTCGTTTTTTTGTTTCCCGCTGTGCCGTCCACACACACACACTCAAATACATACCACCCCAGCGGCAACGACGGCTGCGGCGCCAGCAGGTTCTGCAAGTCATCTGAGTCACCTGGTTTACTACTTATCTTTGTGTGTAGGAAAGGAAGCCACTGGATGTTTGTTTCTCGAGAGAGAAAGAGAGAGGCAGAATATCTAGATCGAGATTCATTGTGCCTCATCTGGATCCCCCCTTTTTCTTCACTGATGCACCACCACCACTGTCTGAATTGTATTAAAATTACCTTGCTTTCTTAAACGGCAATTGGAGGGGGGGAGGCTAATATACCTACATCCTGCTTAAGCGTGCTTGTCCACCATCATCTCAATGGCTCTACATTTTGCCGGTAAGTACATATGCACCATTTCTGACTCGTTCCTCGGCTCTGGGACGTCTGACGGGTATTTGTAATGACATATACTCCAGGCTTTCGTTCGTTGTAGAGTACACCTCCCGACTTTACTGGCCGCAGCCGGGGCTAAAATAGATACTATATATCTAACATAGTTGGTTCGTGGAAAAAAAGTATCTCGAGTTTATACAGTTAGCCAGGGTCCATAACGAAGCCAAGTCATCCATCGTTTTAAGGAATTACATACTTAAGTATGCAGGGTATCCGGCCGATTCTTCACTGGGCGTGGTGTGTGCCAAAAGCAAGGCCGTTGCGTTTGATCGACCAGGCATACATTACTGGTTCTGTGCGATTCTCTTTTTTTCGCCTTATCAGCGTTGGGCTCGCAACCATAGCCCAGCAGGTTTAATTTTTTTCGAACGCAAAAACCACCCAGTAAAAAGATTACACCCCTCTCCATTCCACACTCTATGTAGCTCGGATCTTAATTTTTCTGACGTACAATTGCATGAAGAAGGGTAGATATGACAGGTGTGATGGCCGATAACGCAGGAAAGGGAATGGAATGGTAGCCATACACCGTACACCCCCATTTTCTGGACCCTGGGATGGATGGGAAGGAATATACTTCGACAGGTGTGATAGTGGCCCGCAAAGCAATTCTCTCGTGGTAAAGTGCAGGATACATAGGCGACCTGAATTATATATGTACAACATACATGTATATTCCAACTTCCATAGATGTCGACGAGCTTCAACCTGGCGGAATTAAAAATACTAAAAAAAATAGTCATTGAAATTGGGAATGTACATATCAGCCACAAACAAAAAGGAATCCATCGATATCGAATGATAACAGCAACCTACCTAGGGAGACACAGCCTGATCATGACTTGACGTACGTACCCACCCCAGAGCCTTGTTTCGTTTCTTTCTTTTTTACACTTACAATTCAGAAGGCGGCCGGCGCACACTCAGCTGTGAGTGGGTATGCTATCTCGATTCGCACCTTAATCGAAGCACTAGCCATCCGGATTCGATATGCGGTGAGCACTCTCAACCATGGATAACGCATATAGATCCATATCCGGCACCGGTTAATCATCATCCTTTGTTCCTACACCTCCTCTTCTTCCTCTTCCTCCGGTGGTGGTGGTGGGTTGTCTCGCAAGATTTTTTTTGTGCATTTTCCACACTCGTCCCGTTTCCGAAGGGAAGCTTCCGGTAGATCTGCACAAGGTTCACACATCGCCCGATCCCCCCCCCTCCCCCCCTACCCATTAATATTGCGAATTCTCCCTTGCATAGACCCCGCGTATACCTGCCTACCTACCCTACGAAAAGTAACGGACGGGTTTGGAGTGATAGTTCTAAAATAACGTAACGAGGAACGAATCACGCTCGAGTGAGTGAGGGAGTGAGCCCATAGGGCTGTTGTACATATACATATCTTCTCTCACTGAAAAATTCGAAATTCGAAACAACGGGGGCCGGCTGGGTTATTCAGGATTCCATGAAAGCAAAAAGCTAGAGGATCTAGATCAAAGGTTCAAAATACTAAAGTAAAATACACGAAATAAATAAAAATAAGCAATGTAA
>MU122120.1:721510-748135 GCA_014904905.1 Wilcoxina mikolae CBS 423.85
GGGCAAAAAATTCGTGGGGATTCACCAGGACGCCGACACTGGGCGTAGTGACTGGTTTGTTTCTACCTATTACTTTTTGCTTTTCAAAGATTCAAAAATCAAAAATGTGAGTTTTGGAACCCCTTCTCATAAAAGGGGGGGAGGGAGGGAGGGGGGGGAACTGATTTTGAGGAATTTTTTTACGGAAACGGAAAACGATGATTCTTTATGCTGGGTGTGTGAAGGAAGGGGCTGAGCTGGGCTTCTGCGGCATGGACCTGACAGATTAATATGGGGTTGTTGATATATTGTGAGTGAGCATGAGTCAAAGAAAGAGAGTAAGCATATCTTTCCCACCCACCCGGTCCTGGTGATACATGATATTCCTTACGCTAATGTGTTGGGGTTCCTTGGTTCTGTCACATCCACATCCACATCGTCATGAGAAGTAGGACAAAGGTGGAGAAAGATCTAGAGTGACATGATATATATGCACATGTAAGTATTCCCTGCAGTGATAGATGGATAACGATTTTACGCTACACTGATATTTTGATACCTGAGGCCATGGATCACGTTTCGAAACAAACACTGCCTGCCAATACTGGGGAAACAAACAAACACATAAAGCTCTCTTTATCTATTGAGATCACACAAAAAAGGCTACAGCAGCAGCCAAGCAAGCAAAGCAGATATTTGGGTTTCATACTTTAGACATAGGCAATGCACACGCATACATTGTGCAAGGGTCTAGAACTAAACAGACACGAGGGAGAGAGAAAGAGAAGGGTATATAAGTATATATAACAAAAAAGAGGAAAAAATCACACAAAGGGATCCCAACCAAGAAAAAAATATCAAATCTGCCGCTATGCTTTCGTAGGACCCAGCCGCTTTTTTTGTTTGGCCCTCCTGCTCTCACCGGGTTAAAAAAAACGCCGTAAACACCGTTGCCCCCCCTCCCGCCCCAGGATTGATGATTGATGATTGATGATTCGACCCCCTTCCCCTCCCGCTCACGTCGGTACCGCTGCTGCCGCCGGCGCCGGAGGTGCAGCAGGCGCATCCGCAAACAACCTCCTCCAAAACATCGGCGGATCCAAGGGCCTACTCCCGTTCCTGATTCTTGGGTAAATATCCTCAAAGAAGTAATACACTATCCCGTTCCCCCCTCCCAGTCAGCTCCCATCTCTCCCATGAAAAAAAAACCAAAAAAAACCAAAGAAACTCACCATGCCCAACCACAATCCCCAACAAATCATCCTTCGGCAAAGAATTATTCAACATCAACGAAAACCCGAGTAATACCCAAGGTAAATACGGAGCCGAAAACACAAACAATCCCAAAAAACTAAGTCTCACACTCGGATTCCTTCGTGCCCAGATGTATACGAGGGAGAACGATAGTGGGGAACCCAGGAACGGCATGCTCGTTAGGGGAGAAAGCAGTAGGAGGGATGTGGCGGAATAGAATAATAACCACGCGAAATCGGCGGTGCGTCCACGGAATGAGGATTCTTCGAGATTGCGAGAGTACCGGGACATGAAGAAGAGGTGGAACATGAAGTCGAGGGATAACGGGCCGAAGTATAGGAAGGTTGTTATTAGGCGCCAGTACTATTTCCAGGCTTTGTTAATGGGGGGAAAGAGAAAGGGGAGGGGGGGGGAGGACCTGGCGTTTACGGAATACGGAGGAGACGGAGAAGAATAGTTGGAATGGAGTGATGACTTGACATTGTACCAACACGGAGGTTATGACGGCGGCGGTGGTCCATACCCGTGTTACGATGGGCACGTCGTAGTACCATTGTTCGAGGGTGTTGATTTCGGCCATCGCTGGTGTGAGGCGCGGAGAGGGTGGAATTGATGGTGGATGGCGGGGAGCAAGTGAATGTGAGTGGTGTTCGTGGAAGCTTCAGCTCGAAATCTGGCTTCTTGACGTTGCGTCAGTCCACCCAACCTTAAAACGACCCACACTAGCGCGTTTCCCTGCGTCTTTCCCGACCGCGAAGGTGGGTTAAGTAAGCGCTAGCGGTAAGTGAGATCTCGTGAGTGGCGCATGCGAGCGAAGTAAGGGAATCTTTGTTTTGTTCTGTCAAAGAGCCCTCGAGTAGAAGGAAACTTCGTGGTTATCCTGAGCAACTTGAACTGTGGACTATTTGCTTCCACTTGTGCTCTGACCGCAAAGGAAATGGCTAGATTGGCAGTGTGTCCGCGATGTATATTCCATTCCCCTCAGTTTTTTTGTACAAAAAAAAAATGCGCCGAGAAAACCCCCTCCAAGAATCGTCATCATCACAAACAAAAGAAGAAAAAAAATAATGATACAGCAGGCAAGAATCATAACATATCGCCTCACCTTACATCCAACCCAGCACTAAAAGTTCCCCTCCTTCTCCTGACTCCATCCGGCGCAAGCTCCAACATCTCCCCTTCCTCCCCAGCCCTAGGTTGCTCCCTAGTCGTCTTCTTCCTCGGCCATAAACTTGGCAACACAATCTGCTGAAACTTTGGCTCCACACATCGCTCATCAATCCACTGATGCAATTTACTCTCCACCAGCTGCGCAATCTTTGGTACATCCTGCAACCTACTCCTTGACCCCAACAAACTCCGCACTGAGATGTCAAGCCGGTAATCATCCAGGAACGAAAACGCGAGTGTAGTTGCGTTATTACTCCCCTCGGGACTTGGGATAAAAGCGATCTGTAAGGTCCCCGAGAACCGCAGGATAGACACTGCGAGAGCGACGGGAAGAACCGCAACAAGAGGTCTCGGCCAGTTTAGTAACAGCTTCGTCTCGATTCCGAGTGTAAGCACGTCGTTAAGATCCACATCCATCCTCGCCTGCAGCTTCGTTGGATCCTCCTCACTCGGCGAAATCCGGCAATTACTAAATATCGGGAACTCCTCCCCCAACGCGACTTCGGAGATCACCATTTCCGAAAGGAAATCTGGTTTTTTCCCGCCGTTGAGGACGGAGCGGAGGGAGTTTAGGAGCGCGTCGTCACGCACAGCGTCGTGGCGGAATTGTGCAAGTGTTTGGGCGATGAGCACGTTGAACCAGTCGAGGGATTCGGGTTGGTGAGAGGTTACGTTGTAGTAGGTTTTGGAGAGAATTGTGGAGATTGTTGCGGGTGGGGGGTTGCGGAGGAGGGAGGACCGTTTTTTGGTTATCCGGGATGGGAGACGCCGGGTGGAGGGTGCGGACTCGGAGGGTGAGGGCCCGAAGATGAAGAAGCGGATGAAGAAGACTATTACGAGGATTACCGAGAGCTGGCCGAGTAGAAGGCCGTGGGTGAAGGACCAGCTGGAGGGAGGGCTGTGGTTAGCGACGACGGGAAAAAAGGGGGGGAGGAGGGGGATACTTGGAGCGTTGGGAGGTGAGCGCGACATATTCGGAGAGAGGAATGTGGATTTCTAAGAGTGTTAGAGTGGGAATGAGTTTGGGAGGGAGGCGGTGGGCGAGATACCCTGTGGCATGTGGAGAGGGGATATGGTGGTGCCAGTAGGTTGTGACGGCGGCGGCGGCGGCGGCGGAGGAGGAGGAGGAGGAGGAGGAGGAGGAGGAGGAGGACGCTGTTGTGGTGGTGTGTTCTGCAGAGCGCAGGATGGCTGTTGTGGACTGGTCTTTGTGAGGCAGATGGTCACTGACGGCGGCGGACAGCGTTGATCGAACATGAGGCCATCGGTGGTCTGTGCGTTTAGCGGCGGGCAGGAAAGTCTCGGTCTGACGTAGCAAGCACCGAATCGACCGCAGAGCCGCAAAGAATGGAGGCTCTGCTTGAGTCAGCCAGCAGAAAGTGCGCTAGCCGACATAGCAATCTTTTCTTGAGAGCTTGATCATACGGCATAGCACAGCACAGCACAGCTCCAACCCACTCACTCATCTTTGTTCGACTCGACTGTCAGACCTTTCACCGTTCACAATGCAGCTTTCGGAAGAGACCAAGGTTCGTCGTTCTAGTCGCCCGTTCCATTGCAGCCTCTCGTTTGTTAACTGGTGTGTCTAGGAGAGAATCTCCCGCCTCATCGACATCTCTAGAGTTGCTGTCCACTATGGATACCTCCCCCTCATTCTGTATCTCGGCTACACCCGGAGTGAGCCCAAGCCTGCGTTGATCCGGTATGTCATGTTCTGCTTCTCCTCCTCCTACTGCTCTGCATGGCTAACATGGAAATTTGGTAGTCTCATCTCTCCTTTGGCCTAAAATATGGGAAACGGAACGAGAGGAAGGAAGGAAGGAAAACAAGAATTAATGTTCTGTACGACTATGATACGTTGCATTGATGTGGGTTTCGTGGGTATGGGTTTCGGGAACAAGATATCGATCCGAAAAGACAAGGGATTTGGTTCATTGTAATATAAGCACACATTGCTACTCTTGCTACTGTCCTACAAGGCTATGTTTCTCCAATTGGTTGCGCAAGCAATATGTTTTTTTTTTTGTTCCCCTCGCAGGAAGATTTTCATGTGTTGCTCGGTTACGGCGTAAACCATGCCCAACCCATCAACCTCACCCCCGGTCAATGACATCGTGAACGCTGTCTAACGACAACCCCGTTATGGCCGCCTCGCCCGCTTCGAAGCAATTATCCATTGAAGGAACTCCCCTCCCGATTCATATGCCCTTGAACTCACGCACAACGACAATCTCCTCATCCCATCATTCCTTCGCCTGATATCATCGCACAAAAACCACCGATAATGATGGCGATCCCTTCAACTACACTCAAGGACGATGATGATGGCGACCGCCGCATCAATGCTAGCACTGGCCTCGGCTTCCCGCCGATGTTCGTCGAGGCGTTCTCTGGTCTTACCGCCGGACTGCTTTCCACTCTCACGGTTCACCCGTTGGATCTGATTAAGACTCGTCTGCAAAGTTGGTTTCCCCCCCTCTCCCGGCCCCCACTCCCCACCACCAACCCTAGCTAACCTCGATATTGCTATATGTATAGTTAACCGGGCTGTGGGAACGAACAAGTTCGGCACTTCCTTCCGCCTGTTGCAGCAAATCGCAAGGACTGAGGGCAATGGCTACATGAGTCTTTACCGTGGCCTGGCCGTGAATGTGACTGGAAATATGCTTAGTTGGAGTATTTTCTTTCTTCTGTTCGTCATTCCCCAATCCCTCCTTCTCCATCAACACACATTAACATGCCCTCAGTTACGGCGAACTCAAAAACCGGACCACCGACCGCAACGGCAACGGTAAACTCTCAGACTTTGACATTCTCGCCACCTCTGGTTGCGCAGGTGTCCTCACTGCAATCTGCACCAACCCGCTCTGGGTAGTCAAGACCAGGATGCTGTCTACAGCCGCGACCACCGTCGGTGCATATCCGACTATGCTTTCAGGCTTCCGCTCCATCCTTCGTACCGATGGACCTCGTGGACTCCTTCGTGGTCTCGTCCCCGCGCTCTTCGGCGTCACCCATGGCTCTTTCCAATTCATGTTTTACGAGCGATCGAAGGATTGGAGGCTTGCGGGAAAACCTCCCGGAGAGCGTTTGGGCAGTGGAGACTACCTCGTTCTCAGTGCCGGAGCAAAGATCGCTGCCGGAATCATCACATACCCATACAAGGTTGTTCAGACTCGTATCCAGAGTCATCAGAGCGACTACAAGGGTCCCATGGATGTTTGCAAGAAGCTTTGGCGTGGTGAGGGTGTCAGAGGTTTCTATAAAGGGTGAGTGGTCTCGTGGGGGAGGGGGATTGGGGGAGTAGTTTCCGAGTGAGAGAGACACGGAACGGAGGTTACCGACGTGATATGCATATTATGTCGTGTAACAAGTTCTGTTGTGTTTTTTTTTTCTGCATCTGCATGTGGTGGGGGAGAGGTAGGGGGCTGGGTTTCCGGCTGGGCTGACCACATATCACATAGACTCGCACCGAATATCGCACGTGTCCTTCCTTCTACCTGCATTACGTTTCTGGTCTATGAGAATACTAGGGCTTATCTTGGATAAGCCCGCCTGCGGGGGATGAGGACCGGATGTACAAATCTGTACCTCTACTGATAAATACTGATACGACGGGTACATTATACGTGATGGCTGATGATCGGATTCAGATCAGGGGCTTTGTTTTGCATTGTACGACATTAGGGCTACGCTACATTTGCAACGATTATGCAATGATGGGAATGGGTTATGCTATTTCTCTGTTTTTTTGTACTACTTATGAGGGGGTTTATACCGCATTTGCAACGCATTATGCAATGGGAATTCGAATGGAATATCATCTCTTTCTGGGCGTTTATTTTAGGGGAAAGGGGGGGGGTTGGCGTCTTTTGTATCTGATATCATGATTCGAAGGTGGGGGTGAGTGTATGAAAGAAGATTTGGGGTGTCGTCGGCAGATACAGATGTAAAATAAGGCTCTGGCTGTATGTACATGTGCGTGTGTGTGTAGAGTATATCCCCGTTATCTGGGAGGAGTGAAGAATGGAGTTTATCACTCGCCGAGATGAAGAACGAGGCTTCTATTCCCTTCCGTGTGTGCATTTGACATGAAACGAAGAGGCTTGCGTGTGGGTCAAATAATTGGATGGGGAAGAAGATCCTCCCCTCCACAGCACGCGAGACGTAAGGCTGGTTCTGTCGTGTGTCGAATAATTGGATGAGAAGAGAAGTTTCCCCCCCTCCACCTTCACCGATTTTCTTTTCACCGACAGGCAGAAGCACGCGATGAGAATAAACCCTCCCCCGTCCCCCCTCCCCCAGCCTTACTGAGGAAGAGGAACCCTCGCGTGCTTCAGAACCGGTGGGGAGCTTCAAGAAAACCTCTCTTCTCATCCAATTATTCCACACACGACACCTCCCCCGCGAGAAGTAAGGCTGATCATGAACTTGGAGGTGTCGTGTGTGGAATAATTGGATGAGAATAAACCCTCCCCCCCCCGCTAGAAGGCTGCGAATTGATGCCTAGCTCTTCTGTATGTGTGTGTGTGCATTTGCGCGCGTATTTGGATCATCGAAACGGGTTCTAAAGTATGTATGTACGCAGCCTGATCTTGATGATGATGATGAGGCGAGGGTGTACGATGGGGGGGGGGGGGGGGGGGGGGTCAGGTCACGGTGGGAGGCGCGTGGGATTGCAAACGAATGGTACTTAACATAGTCGTGAGAGATTTAGATTTTGGATGATGATGAGATCTCTTGGACTACCTGAGATCTGGAGGGGATAAAAAAAAAAACCCCCCCCCCAATGATATGAGACCCGTGTTCACCTGAGTTAAGGTCACCCATCTTGAAATCTCAGTCTACGCAGGGGAGGGAGGATTTGACCAAGAAATCTTCAGTTAAAACCCCTCTCCCTGCAGGAACGTATTGTACTGTCCCCCCCCCCTTCCCAAAACCCCCCACCTACGTAGTCAGTCAGTCATTGGATTTCAAAGCTTGAGTTTTAGCCCCATATTAAAGCACTCACATTTTTCGGCCGGCCGGCCGGCCGGTGGAACTGCTGAAACTGGAGACGTATCATGGGTGGTTCGAAATTTCTGCGGGTCGGGCCGGGGAAAGGTGAAGTTAGGGGGAGGGAGGGGGGATGTGTATGGGAAAACTAAGATACTAAGATCGCCGCCGGGGATCTCTTCATCCCATCCTACAGATCTTCAAGACACTCCCCCTGACTAAAGTAGATAAGTTAGTAAGTACATTGATCAACGCCTTGGTCTTGCACCGTGGATGTGTTTTCCGAACCTTTCATCATTGGTACTTGACCGGCCGGAGGATGGAACCGAAGAATTCTTTTTTTTTTTTAAAGAACGCACACTTTCGTTCGGTTCAGTCATGCCAAAGCCACCAAGGCAGTTATTTTTTTTATTTTTTTTATGTTTTGTTTTAGCCACGGCTTTCGTAGATATATTCTGCATGGGGGAATCCAGCGAATATGGATAAACGACCGTCGACGTCAAGTTTCCTTAGCATATCTAGTCCGAAGTCCGGATCCAACCAGCGGACCGGACCGTGTGGCCTAACATAACATCCCTTCAAACCTCGCCCCCAAGCTGCATGTACTCACGTATAATACATGCTTCGTCTTGGCCTTGTATGATAGGTAGTTTTCGATCCCAGGGTTTATGGGCTTGGGTTTGGGGTTTACGCCGCCACCAATTCATGCACATCCCTCTTTCCCCCCCCCCCCGCCGCAAGCGCTATATGCCGCCTATCTATATACCCGCCTACATGGCCCCACAAATGCAGCAAAAAGAAAAAAACACACAAGCCTTTTTGGGCAAACGCCATTAAGTGTAACACCTATACCAGCCGCGCTCTATAGACGCGGTATTTTGTGCATTTATGCCTCCCCCCCCCCCCCGCTTACTATTTCCCCCACACTTTTGTACGAGGGGTATCAAATACCGGTATCAAGAACGGACGGCGGCGGTGGGAATTTCATGCATTATGATCGCCCACCCCCCCTCCCCATCCCCCTTAGGAAACAGGGCTTTGGGGGGGGGGGGGGGGGGGGGTGAAATCAAAGGGGGCAATGGGAGTGCGAGAGGTTAACGTTTCTGAACAGAATCTCATCTCTGCAGAAACTTCTAGATCCTCCCAAACTGCAACTGCTAAATCTTAAAACCTGTTACTATATTCCTCCCCCCCCAAAAAACATCGGCTCAGAAAAAAATCCACACGTCCGTTGGGTTTCTCTCTATATCATAATTTCACCCCACAAACGAGCACATCTTAAGTGTTTCTGTAAAAAAAACCCATTTCTTAAAAAGCTCACATTAACCCTTAAAGATTTGTTTGATCAATAACCCTTAAACACTACCATAGAGTAAACCCCACCATTGCTACTACATACACCCACCCGTCCCCCTTCCTTCCTTTCCTCCTCGAGCTCCCTACCTATCCAATTCAAAAAAAAAGGTACGCCGGATCCTTTTTTATTTCACAAAAAACCCAACAGGGGAATACTAAGTTTTTTGAAAAATATAAGACGCCAGAAAAAAAAAAAGTAATCGCCCCTTTGCCTCACTCCGAAAAAAACAACCAACATTAACCATAAACAAAAATAACCAGCGTGAAAAAAAAAAAAGACGAAAAGGTATCTCGAAAAATTTTGAAAGGGAAAGAAAGAAGGTCCGGAAGAACAGACAGAAAATAACCATTTTAAGCATAATAAAACCCCTTGAAAAAAAAACACACCTCCCCAGGAACACAAATCAATATAATAGTTATGCAATTATAATAAGAAGGAAGCTCGGGTATGGTAGTACGCGGTAAGGGTATTTCACCTATACCAATCAGCGTAGACAAGTACCAAAAGGAAAAAAGGTTAAATAAAAGAAAAAAAAAGAAAAGTTCAAAAAAGAAGGGATGTGGAAGAAATCAGGGCAGGGCAGGGTAATAAGTAAATATAAAAAAAATATAAAAAAAGTAAAACCAAAAAAAATTAAAAGAAAGTCCAAATATTTGTTAAAAAAAGCAACGGGATAGAAAGTAAAATAAGCGCACCAAGCGCTTTTCAACCAGACAACCGAAATAAAAACACACTCCACCCCATAAATGCAAACAAAACAAACCCCCCCCCCCAACACCCCACAACCCACGCGTAAAGATAAAAAAAATCATAATTAAAACTTCCGATCCAGATGATACTTTGCGATATGGGTATGCATATTCATCGGATCCTCATACATCATTCCAATCCCACCAGGTGGTCCCATTTCACCTCCAGGTCGCAAAGGCGGGAGCTGCTGTTGCTGGTCAAATGGTGAACCTTCCCCCGATCCATCGTCATCTTCCTCCATATGTCCAACTGTACCATTACTTGTAAAATCGTAATTCGAATGTTCCCCATTCGAAGTGCTTGAACCGTTCGGCGAAGTTATCGATAGATCTTGCGAGCCGTTGCCGTGTTTCCCATTGCCATTTTCCCCATTCTCTGGTCGCGACAACTTCTTCACCCCCGAAATCTTTCTATCTTTTCCCCGACCTTTAATCCCTCGATTCGAGTTCTTGTATAGTTCGGCGAAATACTCAAACAGATCTCTGTCGGCGAGCGAGATATCGTCCGGATTACGGATGGAAGCGAATTTTTCCGTCAACTGTCGTAATGCGGTTGCGTGGAATTTATTTTGATGAGACTGTATTTGGTGGAACAAGCAAAGAGCAGAAGAAGTGGATCAGCGGTGGGCAGTTGGCGGGAATAAAGAAGGGCAAATCAATGATATTTTGTATCCCCACCTTCAGGTTTCCTAATTGGGTGAACTGTTTAAGACAATTGTCCAACTTGCATGTGAATGGTTTTGCACCATCGTGAACAATCTTGTGAGCCCGAACGTTTCCTCGTTGCGCAAATCTTTTGCCGCAGTAATCGCACGAATAAGGCTTCTCGCCCGTATGCCGACGCTCGTGGGTCTATAAATCATTTTATGTTAGGAACCACCAAGGGACCGCGGCGCCGGTCCACGCGGCCACCCGAAGAACGGAACGGACTTCGGCCAGCCGGGGGAAGGGAAACATGTGCACTGACCTTGAGATTGCCCAATTGGGAAAACCGCTGACCACATCCAGGCTCGCTGCATTCCTATAACTTCCATCAGTACTGCCATCTACCGAGACCCAAGACGGGAAGACAGGAATCTTATGCGGAAGTCCGTGGGAGGGAAAGAACGAACAAAAGGCTTATCTCCAGTATGAGCTCGGGAGTGTATATCCAAGTGAGTCCTCTGGAAGAAACTTTTGTTACATCCGGGAACGTTACACTCGTATCTCTTTTTCTGTTTCGGCGAACCCTTCTTCAATTCGTCCTTCTCGCTCATCGGTGGGCTCCCTGCCTCGCTCGACGTCAACATCTTATTGACATCCATACACGGGGATTGGTGAGTCTGAGGGGGCGAACCCATCGGATGTTGATACCCATTGTGATATGGACCTCCGAATCCTGCTGATGTAGGATAAACGGGTTGTCCGGGTTCGCTCTTGGGCGAGTGTTGTCGGAATCCTGGAGACGGTGATTTCTCATCCTTTCTAGGCTGCTTTGCTTGTATTGCCTTCATTAAGTTGTCCACATCCGTCTGAAAGTCCACATCTCTATCCGGGCTTTTGACCTTGGACGTGCCCACCAAATGTGCAATTGAATCTGTCTTTGGTCGAGGCTTTGGCGGGTGAACAGGTAGAACCTGCTCAGCCGAATTTACAGGTTGTTGCTGAGATGACACCGAATGGTGATGTTGTTGTTGAGCTTGACGCTGCTGTTGCTGTTGTTGCTGTTGCTGTTGTTGCTGTTGCTGTTGCTGCAACTGCTGCTGCTGTCGCTGCTGCTGCTGCCGTTGCTGCTCTTGTCTCTGTTGTTCTTGCCTCTGTTGTTCCTGTTGCTGCTGTTGCTGCTGTTGCTGCTGTTGCTGCTGTTGCTGCTGTGCCTGCTGTTGTTGCTGTTGCTGCCGGAGCTGTGCCGCTTGTTGTTCCTGTTGCTGCTGCTGCCGCTGATTCTGTTGCTGCTGCTGCTGCGGTAGTGTCACAGGCAGAGGACGCGGTGGATTCTGATGTGCTGGAGAATGTTGTAAAGGCTGCATAGGCTGCTGCTGTGGTGGTAGTTGAGGTTGTTGATGAATATGAAGAATTGGACGCTGCTGCGTTGGTTGCTGTGGTGCAGGATGGAAATTATACGCAGCTGTCGCCTGTTGTGTGGGAAGCGGCGCAGGTTTTTGAATAGGAACCCCCCTCAGGCTATTCGGGGTTCTCCCTAGCTGGCCAGTATCCCTCGGTATTGTCTGTGGAGGGATCCTATGCGTCGCCAGCGCCTGAGGCTGTTGGAGTGGTGGCTGGTGAGGATTATGGTGAGGATGATGTGTATGTGGTTGCTGTTGCGGCTGTTGTTGTTGCTGCGGTGGAGGCGGCGGGAAAGCTTGCGGTCCATATCCTGGCTGGGAATGACCAACGACTTGGTATTGCTGAACCTGGGAATCAAACCCATATTGTCCGCCCCCATAAGGATTGAAATTTCCCATCTGATTCCCCATATGGTCCCCTACATATGGCTGCCCTTCCATGGGCATATGTGGAGCCATGACGCCTGCCCGCGAAGCCGGTGACGATGATGCTGCCGAGTGATCGTTGCGGAAAACAAGCCCAGAGATATCCATAGCCCCAGCAACTGCGGCAGGAGTCGAAGGATTCTCACGACGACGATAATGATGATGTTGATGATGTTGAGGCCAGACGGAAGCAGTGGTTGAAGCTGCCGCTAGCGTGGCTACTACCGTTGACGCCAGAACTGCTGGTGTGCGGTATGTATGTTGAGCAACAAAGAAGATCGGTAACTGCTACTGCGCTGCTCTTTGGGTGGGATTTGCTTCTGCTGGGCTGAAATGGCTAGGTTATGTGGATGAGAAATCCCAGTGGGTGGAAAATGATCGGTTGAATCAGGTTCAGGTTGTCAGCGGGCGGCACGGGTGTGTGAATGGAGGGCGACTTTGCGTAGTAATAAGCAAACTGCCTCCTGTACTGTCACTGTTGTGTGGTGTGGTTGAATGGATGCGCCGGGAATGCGGTCTCTCGGTAGAAGAGGATGCTTCTTTTCTCCAGGCAAGGTCGTGTGTATCCAGTGGATCGGGCCTCCTGTGTGGTTGTGTTTGGTCCGTCGCAGGGCCGGAGGTATTATTTGACACGCCGTTCCGCGCCTGTTGGAGCTGCTGGTGTTCCCAACTTATGTACCATGAATATAATAGCTGGTAGGTTCGTCTAACGGATCCCCCACACCCAATAGTGTTAGGGCTGCTATGGTAAATAAGGAGGTGGATAGTGAGCCGGGATGTTGGATGGCAGAGTTGCACTAGTTCTCTTCAAGGGGATGATGAGGAATTGCATCCGACTTGACTGAGCGTGTGTCCTAGTCGGCCTCCTTCTTGTCCTGACTCTTCTGGGCTTTCTAGATGTGCTGCTATGCTACTTGATACAAGCGAAGCAATGCGGACCCAGATTGGAATAGGGCCAGGTGACTGGCGAACGTGGGAGCGAGAGAAACCCCTGTCAGGATCAAGAAAAAAAACTTCGGCCGTCTAACCAGGTCGGCGATATTGGTATCGTAAAAACTTCCCAAGGCGGCGGGATATGGGGATATGAATATTTTTTAAGAGGGAAGCGCAGTAACGCAACACAGCAATAGTTGGATATTGTATGGGGGAATGGGATGGGGGGATAATTTCAGGCAGGCAACGTCAGAGCCACGCGCGGGACATATATTTGGGGTGTGATGGTTGTAGTAGTGGTAGTAGCAGTGGTGACGGTGAGAGCGACGAGATGGAGGTGGGTGGTAGTAGAGTAACGATATCGAGCATTCTGCAGCAAGCAGTTGAGTGAGCGATATGTAGAGGGCCTAGTACGAGTGCTGAAACAATCCTGGGGAAGAGCAGCATGGACCTGGACCTAAGTTCCATTCGGTACTTAGCGGGAAGAAAGTTGGTGGGGGGCATCATCAGTATGGGCATTTTTATCCCATCCAGAGCCTCCTCCTCCTCGCTCACCACTCCCTTTCCCCACTCATTCGCCTCCTCTCTCTTTCCTGCCTCACCTCCACCCTTTCCGCGGACGCCGTAGACCAAGATCCTGATACTTGACAGGTATAGATCGGACCTAGAACCAAGCAGTAGACTCACACCCAGAAAAAAACAAACCCGCCCATTTGTGGGTCCTTCAATCCTTCTAATAAGCATACCGCGGATGCATGAGCTTATTTCTGACTGGGATTTCCCCCCCCCTCGAACCATCACTCTTATTACATATTGTTTGCTCTTGCCGACTAACAGAACATACTCACATCCGCCTTACCCTAGAGCGAGAAGAGCGCGCACGCAACGCAGGTCTCAGTTCAATGAAAATGAGAGGGAGGCAGCAGTCATCGCTCTAGCCTCCTATGGCAATGGAGACCAACACACCTGGTTTTTTGGTGAATCGGCACTTCGAGAGAGGGAGAGCCAAGAGCGACAAACCGGTGTTCCTCGCTACAGAAGGGCATCAAACCCAAAGGGAAGAAGTGGCTTGCTTCCTTGTGTCGCATGGCACATTACGAAGCGCGCAAAATTCACTGGAAAGCTGAGGATGCATCGACCGCGAGCGAGCCTAGTTGGATCGAGTCTAGTGTGATGGGAAGGGGGGAAGGCAAAATCCCCAGTCGCGCCTCCTCGTTGGTCATGGCCGGTCCAAAGCTGTGTGTTGGGACAGCTTCGTCTGTGGTTGGTTGAGACGATCCATCGGAATTCGAAGTGAGAGAAGGGAGGAGGCATGGTGCGGCACTCAAGCGAGTGGAATAAGATCTGCAACCGGCATCTCTCCTTCCAAAACCCACAGCCCAACTCCGATCCTTACCACTCACAACCACCATCCAACCACAACCAGCTCCCAGCTCCCCATACATGTTAATTCCGTGCGTGCGGCGGTGAGTTATGTATGATGTACATTTTTCTGTAGCTGCAGACGCGACTATCGTACGCTTGCTTGCTTAGTTGCTGGCAGCAGCATCGTAGGTGACCACCGTCCGTTGTACCAAGATGGTCACGATGTACCCACCACCTATCTATATAACTCAAACGTATGTCGGTAGGATCTGGACCCGAAGAGATGGATAGCGGGAGCACTGAGTGAGGCAGCAGTGGCAAGCATGGATACTCTATCGAAGGTCCCAGCAGAGAAGGAGTGGAGTATAGTATATTTCCTGCGTTGCGCGATATATCCCGGATCCCAGTATAGCAGCGCAAAACCCTGACCTGCTCTTCCAGCAGCCTTTGCGAGACGAGCAAGTGCAAGGTGCAAGGTATCACACAGTGCGGATCCAAGGACCTGACAACCAGGAAACGCAGAGAAGCAGGCGCTCTTCAGAAAACCGGGGGCTGAATAAATGATTGATTGCATGCGGATCACGAGTGGGAAAGTGCCTCTCGTGTAACCCAGCCAAGCGCCAAGCGTCCAAACGGGAAACTAAGGCTTGTTGCGTGTTGCGAGATGCGTGCTGGGATGGAATGGATGGAACCCTTCATCCATTCACCTACCGTCTCGATGTTTGCTGATGAATTATTAGGTCTGTGCGACACCAGCTTTCTAAAATGGATTGGATGGGGATTATATCTCTCCATTAATGTTTCTCGTTCGTTGCCTTCGTTCTGCATGTCTGGGAAGGGGCTGGTTGCTCTTCCATGCATCTAGAGTCTCACTAGTCCTTCGAACACACAGAGTTGAATGGCCAAGTTTGAGATATGATAACTACTACTCTACGATATATTGAACCTAGCGAAAAGGTCTCTCTATTTCTCTCTACCGAAAGGAAATAATAATATGCCTTAAAGAATGTTTTAGGTAGGGCAAATTGTTGCAGGAAAAAACACGCGTACGTACCTCATCATACATATCGGCACGCACGCACGCTCAGATCCATCACCGAACCCCGACGCGACGACGCCCCTTTCATCAACCGGTGTAACCAACCTACTCCGAGTTGCTGCAGCAGCACCATACTTATTTTACGAAGGGGGAAGAGCTGAATAGAGTGCACCGATAGATATCGGTTCCGGCAGTACAGAAAAAGATCGGACGCATTTTTTTGGTTACCTTCAAAATTTGTCGGTGAGAGGGTAGGGGTGTTGACGCATAGAAAGAGAGAAAGAGAGGCTGATGATTGATGATTGTTGATTGTTGATGATGATGTGCCTTGCCCCAAAACACCGCATTTTCCCCAAGTCCCGTGTACCGGACCCGACAGAGAGAAATGTAGGAGTAGAGCAGTAGTAGACCTACGGACACGCGCGCCCGACGCCTGTCGACGTAGATACCTTACCGAACGCCTGGACACATAGATTTCCATTCCATCCATCCAGCCCAGCCCTATCAACGAAACCGAAAGACCACACCAACCGCGCCGCGAAACGACGCGACGGAATATCCCACCCACATCCCCATACCATAGCCTAGCTACCGATCTAGACGGCGATATTACCCCATCCAAAAGGCATGAAGCGAGCGAAACGATGGGGCATGTATGGGGAAAACGGAGCAGCCGCGTCAAAGGACCATCGGACGACCCCCACACTGTCTTCACCTTCTACTTCTACCTCTTTCTTATCCTTTCTATAGGTACTTTGATCATTGGAAATCCCCCTTTCCTTTGTATTCCTTCCTACTCTATACTTTCTCCTATCCTATCCTACATCAATATCTCCTGCGTCGCGTTTTGAGTCATGATCGAGTCAGTTCGATGGAACATTATTGCGACCCACTATGCGAACCACTAAGGGTAAACATTATAACAAAAAGAACTGCGACCGGCCAAAGTTGAAGGCCAGGGCCCGGGCACACACAACACGAGCCTTGTTGCGAAAATAAAACTCGATATTAAACGATGATGTATTTTGTTATGTTTTTATTTTTTTCTTCGGGATCCTCTCTTTTTTTTTCGCGAGATTGATATTTCCGCGCGGCCCGCCGCCCGTTTCATCATAAAAGTAAACAGAAAAAAAAGAAGCTCTTCCCGTACCACCCCAGCCCCAGGATCCAACATATGGACTCACTCGGATAGGTATTCATTACTCGATATGATCTGTTCGTCAGATCTTCCCAGCAACCCCAGATTTCCCAGATATCCCCAGAGGAAAGCAAGTAAAGCAAAGCAAACAGGCAGGATCTTGTTTCAAACGGGCGTACATCAAGTGGGTGTTAGTCTAGAAGTACCTCCTAAAGTAGGTCCCATATAAAATTTTCAGCGCGCATCTCGCCTACCACACTCATGCTTTCCATTTTCCCCAATCGATATCGATGTTGTCCACACCACCCCTGGCCCCAGCTTACTGCAAGTTGCTGCAGCAAAAAAAAAGCAAGGAAAAATAAATAACAAACACACCACCAGACTCTCACACACACAGATACAGCCAGCAGAAGATACCCAATTTCCTTTTTTCCCCGCTGCTACTGCGGCTACGCTAGAGTAACATCCCGTGTGGTTTACAGTACGGTAAACCTTTAGCAAAAAAAAAAACAAGACCATGTCTGGCGTCTAATACAAAAAAGAAAAGAAACGTAGGAAGAAGCAAATATAAGGTTTTCAAAGAAAAAAAAGGAAGAAAAATACATAATGAGATTGGGGATAGGGATTCTTTTTGGATCATGGGAGTTACCTAATAATGGGGAGCAGCTCGCGCGCGCGCGCGATGATCATGATGGCGAATTCGAAAAAGACGCGACGGGGGGAATCCACCATGGGAATTCTACAACACAGATCTACTAGAGAAGTAAGTACATATGTTTAACTTCGAGTTCACTATACTACAAGAGGTGGATAAGGAACACCAGAGGAAGGTACGAAACATCATGCATAAACCAACCGCAACCGCAGCCCAGCCTCACTGTACGTTTCTCAGCGCGGTAAAAACTTCTATCATTTCCATCATACATTACTATCTCTTCTTCAGATAAAAAAAAAAACTGATATCGCATCTCCCCAGCATCTTTTCTCCTCCCCGGAAATCCCACCGGTACCCACCCACACCGATACCCACATCCACAACCGCCCGCACCGCCTGGCCCATCTAACTCGTTCGTCACACCCGCACATACATATATTGACTGTGAAGGGTAGGTCCATCAAGAACTAACGGCCCGAATCCGAATTATCCTACCTACCCTCCCCTTCTAGGTCGGCCCGAATCACATCACAGTGTGGGGTACTGCTGCTGCACTGCAAGCGGCCTAGGTGGTGTGAGACATTATACATACACTTCTCTCTCTCCACACACACACACCACCTTTTAAGCGCCTATGAGAAACCAAAAGAAAATACCTAAGCCCATGCAGATAGATGGAATGTTCTCTTGCCTTTGCTTTGCTGCTGCTGCTTTTACTGCTTGCTTGCTAGGCTTGTTTTTGTATAGATACATATGAAGATATGTATCTTCCCAGATCTATAAGTATACGAAAAGCAAAGGCAAAAAGCTGGAATCGAAATGCAACAATTAATAACGCAACCCACACACACTCACACTCACTTAATTGTGCATCTTTAGGTGTGTGACATGATCCAAACATATACGCAGGGTTAGAAGATTGGAAGAGCAGGCAAGTTATATGCCGTATACAATATCGGTTTACCCCATGATATGCCGGTTGGTATCATACCCATGCCGTTGCCGCCGAATCCGTGAAAGAAAAACGCTGATGTCATGTCACCCGGTATCAAGTCTCGTGCGCTCACTCACTCACTCGCCGTCGCCCAATATGGCCCATTAATCCTTCCAGTCCACTTCAACATCTCTCTCTCTCTCTCCATCCTCGAAAGGTTTTTTTATTGCTATCCTCATGATCATAAACGGAAAACGGTTCCCCGAACTCCGTAGTTTGTAATTTCTAGTGTAGTAGGTTTTTCGCCGTTCGTTCGTCGTCGTCGTAAGTTGCCACTAAGAAAGCAGGCACACCGGGTCACTCGAGACTAGATCTCGTTTTTTTTTTCCCCACAAAACCCCACGATGAGACAAGAAGAGTGGGCAGGCAGTAGGCAGACAAAATCCGACCATCCATCCATCCATCCATTTTCTCCACAGATCACATCCCGAAGTCCAGGTCCCAATAAGGCAAAGATGTAGGTAACCTTGCATCATGTTCTTTTTTTGCGTTTTTTTGCGGGGTAAAAAAAAAAAAGAAACGCCGTACCGCCCCTCTGCGTACTGGACGTTTTCTGTTCTGCACGCGCACAAAATGAAACAAACCAGCACAACAAGCACAACACAAGAAAGAAAAAAAAAACCAATCATCGTGACCATGTGGAATGACGAAATCGGGGGAAACAAAAAGGAAACAAAAAAAAAGGAAAAGAAGGAAGGAACCTTGGAAGGAAGGGGTGGAACAAAACCCCTCGTCCGAAAGTTTGTTTTATGGGGTACATATGGGGGAGGTCATGTACCATCACTCATAACAGAGACATCATGGGTGGTCACTTCGTCACCTACCACTTTCAATCATCAATCGGTTTCAATCTTTTTTGGCATACTGTTATGCATACAACAACACGTGTACAACAGCCTTCTCCTCCTCCTTTCTCCTTCTCCCTCAGCTACGCTCCTGCTTTTCTCCACCCCACTTTATTACCCCCTTTTTATCTTCCTCGAGGGGTAAAAAGAGATAGAGATTGTCACAGGGGCTAAATAAAGTGTACGATAAAGGTAATAGACAATAATCGAATCCCCTCAAGCCCCACAAGCCCCACAAGCCCATACAAAGCCCACTGCACAGACAGCTATAGCAAGCCACGAAACACGAATATAGAAAAAAGAAGGGGCAAGTAGTAGAAAACGAAGAGAATGGAAAATACACGGACGAACACGTTCCCCCGTCCCAAGTAAGAACCCAGCATGGAAAGAAGACAACGGGACATAGAAGGCGTAGGGGGGTTAGAAGAAGGCGGAAAAGAAAACAAAAAAAGAACTCTGAAGAACCACACGCACACAATGAAAAAATCAATGAGAAAAAGAAGGACCCTTAAACACAGAAACCCGCCCCACCACACAAACGTGATATGATATTCAAAGTCCAAAATCCATCATTCCAAGTCCACTGTCAGCCAAGCCAAAATGTGTCCCATCCCCCTTCACGGACCCGCCAGACACCAGGTACTCCTGAAACATTTTTCCCGGCCTTTTGTCGTTTTGAATACTCCATCCCATCCGCCAAAGTGACTCCCAGTTTAACATTAGAAAACCACTGCACATTGCGTCTACTGTCCGATGAGAGATCGGTATGGCTCGTAACTGCAATAGGAAAAAAAATGCACGTTAGCACTACTGACTCAATACGACTGGATGCACGGCGTGGGGAAGACGTGGGGGAAATGGTGGGTGTAGGGGCATGTGTCAACTCGTTTGCGACATTTGCGGGGTACGATGAAACCAGGGATGGAAAGAAAAAATAAGCCCAGGCATGTGACCCGCTGGTTGACAGCACGAGAAGTGAGCAGCATGCATAACATGCCGAGAAAAGCTGAAAGTGAGTGAATAATACGGCACTAACCTCCAGATACGGGCGCGCATATCTCCGCTTCCTGTTGCGAATAGTCCTCCCGTCGGGCTTGGGGCGACTGAGATAACTGCATCAATGACAAAACACCGATTAGCTGAACTGCCGATAGACAGTAAAAAAAGGGCATGACAAGAAAAAGAAAAAAAGCAAAGCAAAAATGCTGTGCTATGGATCTGGCCGAGTGTTGCGAAACGATCTGCATCGTCTGGAACAACGATATTATGAAAGCTGGACGGCCCCAAAGGCCAGAGTGGCCAACTTGCAACGCCTTGTGCAAATGCGCAACAGCGTCAATGAAAAGCGACGAATGACAACACATACCAGAATTCTTGTGACCCTGAAGCATAAGTTGAGCACTGGCAGTCTGTGGATCCCAGAACTGCACCCCGCGATCTTTCGAGCCACTGAGAACCCATTTTCCGTCCGGCGTCAATGCAACACTGAGCACAAAATCCTAATCGTTGATGTCAGCACTGCAGATATCCCGTGGGAACCGCTTTAAGCGCTATAGTCTACCTTATGTCCCTCAAATGTTTTTATACACTTGCCGCGAGGGGTGCCAGAGATGGACGGTACTCGTTGCAGTTCCCACATCTTGATCGTCTTGTCCAAACTGCCGGATACTAGCTCTCTACCGTTGGGCGAAAACGCAACACTGTAGACACTGTCTCTGTGCCCATCTGGTCCTTCCAGTCGTTCAATCAAATAACCAGTATGAGCGTCCCACACCCTTACGCTCTTGTCAAGAGATCCAGCCGCGACCAACTTGCCATCTGGAGATATGGCGACAGTCGTGACACCATCTTCAATGCTCAGGGTGAGCACATTCTGCCCGGACTCAATGTCCCATACTCGCACTGTACGATCGCCACTACCAGAAGCAATATGTCGACCATTACGAGCAAAGTCCAAAGAGTAGATATCCTGCTCGTGGCCGTGGAAGGTGTGTCGGATTACACGACTTGCGATATCCCAGACCTATTTGAGGCAATATAATCATGTTAGAGAGCGTTGCTAACAAAAATAATAGGAACACCTCACCCTAATTTGTTTGTCTTCGGCACCTGTGGCAAGATATCTTCCATCAGGACTGAAACAGACACTGCGAATATAGAGGTCGCCATCCCTGTCAACACTATCGTCTTGCAGCGTCGTAACCTTTTGCCCACTATGAACATCAAAGATTTGAGCACTGCGGTTGCAGCCAGTAGCAATGTATTTTCCATCCTGACTGAATCGCACGCAGCATACTACACTGTGGTGGTCGAGTGTATGTACGAGATCGACATCTAGCAACCGTGGGACTCGGGGGTTGAAAAGTGCAAACCAATCCGACCCTTCCTTCTTCTGACTCGGAGGGATACGTTCGGGATCGAGGTCAGCCAGGTTGTTACCGACGGCCGGCAAAGCTGGCACGGGACTAGGGCGGGCAACTTGCGGGGACGCGCGAGGATCTTGGTAAGGCCCCTGTGGCTGGTTCTGTTGTGGCGTACCTGGACCTGCACCTGGAGGCGGGCGTGGCCTTTGTTTAGTGCCAGGAGAGGCGGTAGGTTGAGGGGGCTGGGGGTTGTAACCTGGACCGGACGTCAGCAGATGAGGGAAATATCCACGAAAAGCCGCATTCTCACCATTCAAGAATGACTGCCCTTGCTGCGGATATCCGGAGACGGGTTGCGGCTGTTGAGGCGGCTGGTTAGGGGGTAGTTGTTGAATAGCCGCCGGGGGAGGTGGTTGGATGTGTTGTGGTGGTTGTTGTTGCTGGGGATCCTGTTGCTGCTGTTGTTGCTGCGGAGGTGCAAGCCCAGGTCCTCCTTGTCCCCCTTGTCCCGACATTATACCCCCAAAAAGGTCTCTTGGTCCGTGCCCAATGGAAGGAGGTGCGGGTTGCGGAGGTGGCGCACCGCCATGCCCATGAGTGCTACGCGCTTCCAGTTCTCGCGTGAGCCGCGCAATTTCATCTTCATACCTAGTAGTGACCAGACGGCCGGTGTCAGTGATTACTTATTCTATGCTGGGTGTCGTACGATTTGACGCGCGACAATTAAGAGATAACTTATAGACGCACTTTTGTTTCATCGCAGTATGCGCGGCTTCCAGCTGGAAAACAGTCGATCTCACGACATCCATTTCCTGAACTTGCTGTTGAACTGTGATAAAGTTAGCACGATGAATTCCAATGCGACTCTGGTGCGACGTAGGCGGCAGAGTTGACCCGACAACCAGCGGGAGTAGCGTACTTTTGTGTTCATATTCTCCATTGCGAGCTTGCTGAGCCTCGTACTCCGACCGTAGTTGATCCAACAGCTCGTTGACCCGGGATGGGGCGGGCACCATCCCACGATGAGAGTTATACATCCCTGACATGCGGTAAGGAATGGTGACTTTGTGTTCGTCCGGCGCTCAAACAGTAGGAAGTAGGACGAGTGTAATTCGCGGTGGTAGACAGAGTTGATGGTGCTTTCCGCAAAATATCCAAAACCAAATAAGCGAACGATCCAAAAATTGTGCGCACCCCCGGTTTAGAGGATAGCACGGGCTGATGGCGGAGACTGCCAAGCGAAGCGATGAACCTGCAAGTCGCAATGATTTGTTAGACTGGCTTTTCTCGCACGCGTCGAAGACGGGCTAGAGCAAGGGATCCAGCGTAAAGCTGGGAAAAGGCAAGCGCGACGGGAACAAAGAATATAAATATATAAAACGATGATAATGGTAATGGGTGGCGGGTGGCCGTGATGGCAGGGACTTGGGAGTTGGGGGTGAAGAAAAGCGATAGGAGGCGGTGATGATGGTGGTGGTGGTGGTGGTGGTGATGCAGACGATGGATGGTGGGTAAGGCTGGCTGCGGCTGTTGTTTCTTGTTTCGGCGGCAGGCGGGACAGGGTAGACAGGGTAGGTAGGCAGCAGAGGAAGGGGAGGAGAGAGTGACGGACTTCAAAGCAACTGACTAACACGCCTCGAGGAATCAGCAGCAGACAAACAAGCGAACAACTGCGAACCACTGTCAACGAGTGTCCTCGAACTCTATTCTTTGTTTCGTTCTCGGCGTCCGTTCGTCAGGGTCGTGATAGTGATAAGTAGTGATGATGATGGTCTGCGTCTGGCGGGACAGATCGACTCGTTTGGCTCGTCACGGGAATGTACTTGTACCGAAGTGAGTAAGTGCTGAGGAGTAGGCGATTAAGCCGGCGGTGCAGCTGGTGGGAATTAGCGGCGGTGGCGGTAGTGGCAGTGGTGGTAGTGTAGTGAGGCGGGTAGTGAGGTGGATGGAGGTGGTGATGGTGGTGGTGATGGAGGTGATGTTGCTGGGGAAGGGTTGGGTGTGCGTGGAGAGAGAGTTTTGGAAGGTCGTTTAGTTTTAGGAGGGGGAACACGATTGAGCGAGCGAGCGAGCGGCTACCACCCGGCAAAGTCCAGAACCTTCAGTCGTGTGAAGCGGAAGAAGCAAAACACTTTGCTTGGGGACGAGTTGCAGCGGACAGGGGCCTCCTGTAAAAATGCTATGGATGTAGTATGATATGGTACTTACAGTACTCGTACATGTGTAGCCCCGGATGCTTCCACGCCAGGGTTAGGGGTGGCGCTAGTGCGGCGCAGTGGAGTCCCGAGACGGTAATTCTGCTCGTCGTCTTGACTTTGCTTGACGTGAACGGCCAGCCGATGCGCTGACGGCCGGCGATCGCTGGTTTCTTCGCAGAAACACACACCCAACACCGCTGCAAACAGCCAACCATCTCGCTGACCCATTCCATCATCAGGCCCTGGCCGGTCTCCAGCAAGACGAACGGTACATCGCGAGTAGCCCTCCTATCGACGTCGTCGGTAGCAGTCTCACTAGCCACTGGCAGTAGCGTGCGTGCGAGCCATCACTAGCGGGCTGTGCTACCACACTTGTCCTTAGATCGGAAAGCAAGCAGCCGTCATAAAACATGGCGATTTGAACAACTGCAGCACAAGGATCCCGAAAAACAAAATAGAGCACCCTTTTGGCTGTGGAACACGCCAAGGTCTTCCACAACCCCACCACCACCAGCATCACGATCGCTCACGATGGACAAGCCTGAAGTGCTTTGTCGCCTTCTTCATAAGAGAACTAGGTAGCACGTTCGCTCATCAGGCCGTGGGTATCATAGTTAGAAACGGTTGGGCGCACGTTGATCGGTCGGGAAATATTATGCTCGAAGCCAAGCCAAATCTCGACCCGTTGCAATGGAGGACGCTAGTTAACTCAGTGGTTGCAGCAATCCGTGGGGTTTGTTGTGTCTTTTCCCTGCAGCTGTGGAGACGTATATCATGAAGAAGCTTGCTATAACGACCAAGCAGCTGACATTCACCATGCAATCAATCTTCAAGACTCACATCAACCGTATCAGGTGCAATTTGCTAGGCGGTCTCGGAGGAAGCCAGTTGTGGTGTCGGTGGCCATGGCCATGGGATTTGGTCTATTGGCCGGTGTTGGGTCCCAGGTTATCTTGACCGCCACGATTCGGGCAGAGTCGATTCAAAGTTCGCTTCCCCCCACCTTTCCGAGATGGCAACAATAACCGACTGGCGGCTCCGGATGCTGATGTTGCTTCTCATATATAAGCCCTTCGCATTCGAATTCAATTTTGTGCAAGCGAAGGTTATTCACCCGAAGCAACACATACTACCAAAGCTGTGCCCTCGGACTCGGTTTATGGTCATGATCACGTTTCCCACCAGGAAGCGAATGCGAATGGTGCCCGCGTCATCCTCCCGGTTTTAACCATTCGTGTCTCAAAATGTCGCCAAGCTGGAATTCGGCACCTGCACGGCTGAGTCCAAGTCTTAGGTTTTGAGCCGTTACGGGCTGCGAGAGCTAATCTTGCGCGGACACTGCGAGATCTTTCCCTGGTGCTGGAGAAGGTTATGACGCCGTCCTATTACCGGCAAGGTTTATCGGTACCATCGCCTTCATTGACCGTAACTCTACGATAGCTCAAAAATCTATACTTTGTTTCGCGAGAATAAGAAACTGGGCCGGCCGCTTTACGGAGCACGGCCCGAGGAGTGCACTCCCGTATGGCCGACGCAAAGTTCCGCAGGAGCGGGAACTTCCCGAGTTATCGCTGCCGAAACGTTTCTGACTCGGATCGTAGCGATATCCGACTGGATTCCATTGAAGCCACTGCGCCCATATCCAGTAGCAGCGTTCCAAAGGCTATCCTACGAACACGCGGACTAGTCGAAACTCCTTGCGCATCTATTCCTAGTTACCGGTGCGTTCCCGTCAACATCTGCAGCTACCCCACGGCAGCAGCGGCATACGTGCAGCCCCCAAAGGACATGTTTGGGTGTGTGGGTGTGTGTGTGGGTGTGTGTCTCTGCAGCGCATTCCCATTTGTGATCGCCTATTATCCTCGGCGACTTTTTCACATGGTTGGCTGAGGGTCCTCTTGTGGGGATGTGCTACTTTGTGATCCGGACACCGCACACTTTCCAATTGAACCAGCGGAACGTCAATTGTGGAATCCCTATCACAGACGAAAAAAACCCATACTGGTTAGTCTACCCGCTTTTACCTCAGTCTCTACTGGAGAGATCTGTAAAATGAACCTGGGAAATACTCGGGTCAGATCGGACACCCCATTTCTGGCAATCGATTTTGCTGAGAGAGCAGTGTGTTGACCAGGGTGTGAAACTGGCAGTATCTGGTTGTTCCACTTTCTGTCAACATTCAGATTGTGTTTTACCCATTATTGCCCCTGGTGTTCTCAGATTTTACCATTATTCAGTGGTGACCTGCCGAATAAGGAGCGTCCGATCTTTTACTGCCTGACCCGAGTATCTATTCTGTGCCCATACTAAACCCGGGATGATGGACTACTTGGGTGAATCAGGCCGTCAATTGCGGGTACCGTTTGAATAAGAATTGCTTTACAGTTTGACCAGAACGACAAGATGACGACCCATCCATCCATCCTGAGACAATCATGTGGCCTGCAAGAAAACTTAACCAAACGATGGGAAGAATATCTATATAAATTTCAGTTTTTGACCTTGATTAGCTTTCAGTATGGGATGGAAAACGTTCACTCCGACAATACACTACTGAGAAATGCAATATTACTGGAAACTTAACGGAATGTCCATTATTTTTATAACAGGTCTCAACGTTAACTCTCGCTCTTCAGACGTCGACATTGAAGGCTAAGCTAAACTTATGGGAATAGGGTTTATCCCCTCCATTTCCATAACTACTGACGGAACATTAACCATTTCACAACGAGAACCGAGGATGTGCCAGGTGTATGTTAGAGAATATCGTTCATCTCATCTTCTCCGACACATTCCTGTGATCTTCTAAAGGGAACATGCATCAACCTACCCATTCAGGTCAAACCTTTTGCGTCACAACCTTCCTCCCACACCCTCCCGTTTTTTGTTATTGGACACTGTATGCCTTAGACACAACAACATTAAAGCTTAGGTATTATAACCCTACGTTAGATGAGTTTTTTTCTTTCTTTTTCGCTTTGGTTGAGATTGTATTGTGGACTTATAACGGTGATTCATAACGGCCGAGGTTGGAGTAGAGAGGGATCGATAAAACTTGCAAGAAGAAGGTTCATGCCGAAAATAATATGCAGTGAGGCGTCCTGGGTTGGATACTTCCCC
>MU122120.1:753331-780955 GCA_014904905.1 Wilcoxina mikolae CBS 423.85
GGGGGGGGGAAGGGGACAAACTTAACAACGACATCTACTCTGCCCCAATACTCCCTCGCAGCCTCCCAAGCCTTTTCGATGGTAGCTCTATCCCTCACATCACAAACGAGACCTTGACACCGCTTATGCCATCCGTGCATACTCGCTTCTTCGGCCGGAATGTTTCTTCCCACTGCGGTGACACAGTCTCCGCGTGCTAACGCAACGCGACAGATACTCCGACCTAGGTGTCCGGTCGCGCCAAATATCACCCATACCTGCTGAGGCGGAGGGCGTTGGGGAGAGGGTGGCCCGCAGGAGGCGGGGAGCTGCGGGGGTGGGATGGAGGGTGTTGATGATGAAGGAGGAGGAGGTGGTGGTGGTGTTGGGGGATTTAAGGATTCCATGGTTGGAGCTATGCTATAGCTGATAGGTACGATGAGATGAAGTGCGGGAGCTAGAGACGATGCGCATCACATATGTAACTTTCTCGGCAACGATAAGCGGAGATAAGGATAAATTATACAGGCTTGGATATTTTTTTTGGATCCGTCCGGTTAAATAAAATTAAACTAACCTATATGTAGAGTATGCGATGCCAACACAAGCCCAGATATGCCAAATGAAAGGGGATATAAAAACTGCAAAGCACAACCATAATCCAACCCAGACCAACTGCTACCTACTCCATGAAGAACCACGGCTGCTTCCCCTGTAGGCTATCCCCAGGTATTTCCATTGGTACTGGCACCGTTTCCTCAAACGCACGAATATCGATCGGACCCTTCTGCTCCACAGGCGCGCCAGAAACCTTCCGCCCCAAGGCGACCGAGGGCACAGGAAGAACCACCCCACACTCCCAGTTCTTGCAATTGAGCTTGGGAGCCTTTGTGCTCCGGTCTACCACAAGTTTGCCCCTGTATCACACGTACGGTCAGTCGATGGCCAAAGTCCGAGAAGGAGGGTCCTTACCAAGCACTCTCACTGAGATTTGCAGAGCCAATATATGCCCACGCCGCCATCTGTCCATTCTTTGAATTTAGGGTCTTCACAGGACGTGCAAACAACAACTACAGCAGTTAGCGTGATTCCGCTTTCCCTGTACTTTCGTAGTAGCATACCTTATTATGCATCAGAACACCAGGCCTGACGCTTTTGCAATCCCTCACCAACGTCTTTGGGAACGTTCCTTCATTCCACCATTTCCTCTGAAAACAAATCGTTCCCCCGCAATCGGCGCCGCCTTTACTAGCAACCACTGTATCCTTGGAGGGAAAGAACACCCTGAACCTCTCTTTTACATTGCTCCACTTTGTTTCCTCTTCGAAATCGCTGTCGTCATCGGTGCTCTCGTCTGCATCGTTCTCAATAGCTTTTTTGAATGAGAAGGGGTTTTTCTTCCCTTTTGGAGGCGCTGCTTTTATAGGTTTTTTGTTGCGACGCTGAAGCTCCGCTATTCCGTTATGACCTTGTGCGGCGCGGTATATGTTGGAGATAAACTCTTCTTTTGCAGCACCGAGAGATGAAGTCTGGAAGGGAGTTAGGGTTTTACATGACGTCCGTTTAGGACACATACCACGTAGTCAATTTCCAACCCTTCGCCTGAATTATAGCCCAGCTTCTTCACTGCGGTTCCTAGGCCGCAGTAGCCAGTTCTCTTCCACGCATCCCCGCCATGGCTGCCCCCAATTGTATGAACAAACGCCATCTCCTTTGTTTCTGAGAAGTCATAGTAAACCAGCCGGTTGATGGCACTGTCGGGAATAGTCTGCTCATTGCAAAAGTGGATTAACTCATTCAAGAAAAACGTCTGATCCGGATTTGGCGTTTTAAGCTTTGGCAGGTCGATGATGAATACCATCTACCTCGTCAGAATCTCCAAAATCCTAAGCATAGAACAGAGGAATTTACATTCTCCATAACTCCCCGCATGAATCCCCAATCATAGTCAGTTAAGTTCGCCGTAGGAACGGCAATACGTAACCACTCCCTGTCACCGTTCTTGTGAAAAAGTAGCATCAGCTTACTGTGCATGCAATTCACTTGACCGTCCATAGGCGGAAACACGAGTTCTATTCGTGGAAGTCCGTCAAATATGGCCTTGCTCATTTGTCGATCAGCTTCTTCTTTTCCCTGCATGACAAAGATCATGTTGTGATCTTTCTTATGGAGTGGGAGGCGCTCCATGATCCACTGATAGTCCCATTGAAACGAAGAGAGAAGCGTTGTGACCAGCGTTTCCTTCTGTAGGACTCCTTCGATCCGGATAGTATTTGGCCCATTATCTTGGTTCTCAAGCCAGGTCTTTTTGACAGTCCCTGAAGGATACCAGCGATCTTTGGCATAAGGTCCGGTGGCGGGTGTAGGAGCTGCTGAAGTTGATTCCGAACTAGCTGGTTCTAGATCTACAAGAGCAACCTCCCTTTTGCTTCTTGCGGTGTCCTGGGCTGAGGTCGACGAAGGAGCGGTCGAAACAACCTTGAACTTATCCGTATAATTCTCAACAGTTTTTCCATAAAACGACTGTGCTGGGACGCCGTCGTTATTCCCCTTTCTACTTCCGCTTCCGCTTCCACTTCCACTTCCACTTCCACTTCCGCTTGCGCCTCCACTTGCACTTGCACTCTGGCCATTCCTGGTATCCCCCTGGTATTTCGCTAACCTCGCCTTCACCAATCTATCTCGATCAAGGGTATCCGGCCTCTGAGTCGGCTGTAACGCCTCCGACGAAGTACGAGGCTTCTTAGAGACTGGCTGCTGCTGTATCTCCGGTCTCTTGAGCTTTTCGTCGTCCTCATCATCACTAACTAGCGACACAAATTCCTTCTTCCTTTTCCATCCCCTATTCTCACTTTGCCGTGTCGGAGAAGAGGACGATGACTCGATCGCATTCGTAGGGGTGGCCGCAGTCGGCCTTGCCGGAGAAGGGGACGATGACCCGATCGCTTTCGTAGGGGTGGCCGCAGTCGGCCTTATCGGCGGAGGACTGAAGTTAAAGCCCTTAAGTGTAACATCAAGAACCCGTTGTTCCGGTGGCTTTTTCGACATCGTCTCTTTAGCTTTCCCTTTCCCATAGATGCGTTCATTACGCTGCAACAGCTCCTCCTCATCTGGGATTTCGATTGTAGTCCTGCAAGTGTGCTGTATCTGTTCTAGTGGTGATGACTGGTTTATCGACATCTCGATAGCTCTTTGGAGTTGTTCTCGCTCGTCTTCTGAATCTGGTATTACTCTTTCCTTTCTGGCTCTGTGATGTTTCTGTACTGGTGATGACGACTGCTTCTTCGACATCTCGATAGCTTTTTGAAGTTGGCGTTCATCTTCCGAATCTGGGATTTCGAAGATGTCGTCTTCTTTTTGCGCAGCCATGTTGGTGTTTGCGTGATGTTTCCGCCCTGGTTTCGGTAGATAATTGATACGTTCTCTTATTTTTTCTTCTTCGTCTTCTTCTGTGGTTGTCCCCGAAACTACATCTGTGATTTCGTAGACGGGTTCTTCTTTTCCTTGTGCAGCCATGTTGGTTTTTGTGTGGTGTTCCTGTGCAGGTTGAAGTGGTTTGATAGGAAAGACGCGCCGAGAGTACTTACGTGAATGACGGCATTCTCCGGTGGCGTAGCGGTACTGGGTGAGGGCTGATTTATTCTCCTTGGAGGATTCCATGCATCGAACAATCTCATTAACACTACGTAGAAGCTTCCCATATCCCCAGACTAAGGTAAAACAAATCCCAGAATACAAGACAAAGATAATTGACAGGCAAAATACTTTAGAGAAATAAATAGAATTGCTACGAATGTTTTACAAAGAAGATGACATCCTTCTCAAAGAGAGGGATTGACATCGCTTTCTCCCACCCCAATGTATGCTCTTCCTGCCAACAGGCCGTCTATTTGCAGTGTCATATCGTGGTCGTCCTCGTACCTTGTAACTGCAGCCAAAGTCAAGTCTATAAATTAAGGAACCCACACTTTCTCCATCAAAAACGCCATTCTCCTTATTTAGCCCGAACCACCCTATGACTTCTGGCCAAACCCATCTCTCATACTAGCAGAACTTGCGCTCATAGGCTGAGTCACCGGAAGAATGCCGACCTTCACCTTCTGCTGCTTAATCTTTGCCAACGCATACACGATACCGGAAACAAATCCAAGTGCAATAGCCTGAAGAAGCATATCAGCATCATTATACATGCGTGTTGAATGGAAGCGGAACTTACCGAAACGGACGGAAAAGTGACTGGTGCATCGAAAAATACCAATCCACTCACGGCGATGGGCAGCTTGTTCAACGCACCAACCATGGAGTAAGTGGTAGATGATGCAACACGTACACACCACGCAGATGTGTAGGAGATAAACACGGAGGAAAGACCAGAGAAGAGAATTGCGAACATAAGGTTGCTTCGGAGGTCTGGGGGGAAGTTGCGGTCAATGTTGGCCTGAGACCAGTCCTCGAGGAAAAGCGAGCAGATAATGATGACGGGAATAGAGAGCAAATTGTTGTAGAACATAGCTAGTCTGAGTTAGCGCCATAGAATACTGAGGTAGTAAAATAAGGGTCTCGAACTGTCAAAGTCCTTGAAGTTTGTCAACTTGATCCTCTTGCGCATGCCGAGGACATAGGCAGCAGACGACAAGCAGTTAACAAGCATCCAAATGTAACCGGCGTTGAGGGTGCTGAGTGCATTGGCAGTCTGATGGGCGCTATGGCCATAAGAACTGATAGCGGCATTGATATCTGCCCATGCAGCGACAACCGAGGACAAAACCATCAATCCAAATGAAAACAGAGTGAGGTTGGTGACGGAGCCGCCAAACCAGAGAACCTCGCCATACGCGATAAGAATGATTGTCAGGTTCTTAAAGATGGTGTAAACCGGAACAGAGAGGTATTGGATGGCCTTGGAGCCGGTGTAGATCATGGAGATGAGGAGAAGAGAGATGGGAAACCACTTTCGCGCTTCGTCCATCTTAAAGTCTCTGAACGTGACCATCCCCATAACCTTTCCGGACTGAATAGCAACCACACATATGGTGTTCTTTTGCGATCATTATCATTAGCGCACTGAGCACTGGTATGAACATTCAAGTTTCCTTACCTGTATAGCCAAAAGCATAAAGTTCAAGTTGAAATCAATGCCTGACAAGACATATTTGTTCGCCAAAGTCATGAGAATACTGGAAACACAGTAACTCAGAATCGCTGCTAACGGTCCTGCGGCCACTGGTGCTACGGGTGCAGCTGTTGGCCGCTGAGGGGAATATGGTCGCTTGTCATCGCCGATCTCGACGCGGAAATCCTCTTGTTTCTCTTTCTCAGCCATGGTGGATATGTTGTAGGCGGAGTTGGATTAGATTATAGTTGAAGGTTGAGTTTGTATGTACGTGTAGGGTCGTCAGATAACGAGGAAAGTTAAGACGTGGTCGGAAGTAAAGAACCGATGGCTTGCGTAAGCTGAAACGGAAAACGACACGATGCAGAAAAACGAACGACAAAACCACTGCCACAGAGAGATGCAGAACAGGAGAAAGGCCACAGGCGGATGGAATATAGACTGAAGGCCAAAGCCGAGGCGAGGAGGTGGCTAGGGAGGAGGTGGTGTTGGTGTACGAGAGGAGATAGGGAAGCGATCGATAAGTAGAGTACCAGGTCAAAAAGGGGCAAACCTAACCCACAGATATCAACACGCATGAAAAATTACCATCTTGCAGTTCACGGCGCATCCGCCGCTCTTACTCGAGCAGAATATTCAAACTAGTCGCAGCAATGGAAATTTGCGACGAGAGAGCTCACAATCCCAGCGGAAATGGCCACGCTGCTCCAAAAGATGTATAGATAAATTTGAATCATGGTAGGTCGCTCTCCTTCCTTTCTTCCTCAAGACAAGCTTCTGAGGCACTCTCGCGAGAAACACGCCTGCTTGCTCCGGCGTAGCGGCCGTTGGCAGTTGAAACAATTTCCCAAGATACAAAACCCCTGCGCTAAGGAAAAATTAAGAGCCGCAAACCCCACTAGCCACCTGCCCCACGCTGAACTCACTCATGATGGCCGTACCAACCTCCACACTCGAAGATGGCCGCCGTCCAAAATCCATTGCTGGCTATTGGTGGTAATCGCCATCCAGCAGCCGCTGACTGGTCACCGAATGGCACCCTAGCTTTTGGTGCCGGAAGATGCATTGCGCTGTGGAATCCAGATGTAGGTTACTGTGCTCAGTTGCTATGGCATCATCATCATCATGTACCTGCACAGCTGAAACTGGGCTGACAACCTGTAGGATTCCTCGCTGCACGGTGTTTCGATCACTCTCAAAGGCCATACTGACAAGGTTAACGTTGTCTGCTTCCTACCGCACCATGAGGAAATCATCTTGTCAGGCTCTGTCGACAGGACCTTGCGTGTCTGGCGCAGATCCGGAGAAGGTTACTACTGCCTTACAGCAACAGTCGAGGGCATACATTCCGGATCAATAAATGCGATTGGGACCTGCCCACAGCATCCGACCATATTTGCCTCAGCTTCGGCGGATGGGACAGTTGCAATATTCTCTTTGACCATCTTGTCGGACACAGTGGAGATCAAGCATCTCCAGTCACTCGCAACCAAACCCAAATTCTACCCACTATCACTCGCACTTTTTGCTCTGCCTACATCAGACAGTGCCATAATACTAGCAGTTGGTGGTTCTACAACCACGATATCCATCTACATCTCCCCGTCGCCTGGTTCGGACTTCACACACCAAGCTAACCTTTCTGGTCACGAAAATTGGGTGCGCTCTCTAACTTTCACCCATGAAGATCCTGACTCCAAATCTTCCGACCTCATACTTGCTTCGTCATCGCAAGACCGCTATATACGTCTATGGCGACTCCATCCGGGAGAGGAACTTCCGCCAGCCTCCACAAACAGTGAAAGCAAGACATATGGGTTGAGCACTCGCCTGTCAAACAAGGCACATATGCTACATCTCGACGAACCATCGCAAGTGTGGTCCCTTACCTTTGAGGCGCTTCTCATGGGTCATGAAGACTGGGTCTATACTGCAGCATGGAATCCGAGTACCAAGTCGTCGAAAGATCTTCAGTTGCTGTCTTGTTCCGCGGATAATTCCATCTCTGTCTGGGCACCAGAGGAATCATCTGGAATATGGGTTCCTGTCCACCGTTTTGGCGAGATTTCAGATCTAAAGGGTGCTTCCACGGCTACAGGTTCTGCGGGTGGGATGTGGAACTGTCTGTGGAGCCCTGATGGTACGGCAGTGGCTGCATTGACTAAGAATGGGTCGTGGAGGATTTGGAGATATGATCCCACAGAAGATCGGTGGAACCCCGCGGTAGGTGTATCGGGGCACACGAAGGACGCAACCAGCGTATCATGGGCGCCAGATGGGGGCTATCTACTTTCTACATCACTCGACCAGACCACACGGCTATTTTCGCAGTGGACAGCTAAGAGTGCAAATAGTTGGCATGAGTTCTCACGCCCACAAATCCACGGCTACGATATAAACTGCATTGCGTCTATTGGCTTAAACCGCTTTATTTCTGGTGCAGAGGAGAAGCTTCTACGTGTTTTTGACGAGCCTAAGGCCATTGCCGATATCCTCGAAACCCATTGCGGTATTACATCAGAGCACAGCAAAGACACCCTCCCCAACGCTGCTAATCTTCCCGTTTTGGGTCTCTCCAACAAACCAATTGATGAAAACGCTCCTACACCGATGCAGAATGGCCATATTCCTGAAGAGGAGGAGGAAGACAACGATGAGTCAAGAAAGAAAGCGGAGCACGTCCTTCCTGAGGACACACCGCCGCTGGAGAACCACCTATCCCGCCATACTCTTTGGCCCGAAGTCGAGAAGCTCTACGGCCACGGCTACGAAATCTCTGCGCTTGCATCGTCCCCCAGATCGTCACTCATCGCAACAGCCTGTAAAGCCTCGACCTTAGAACATGCTGTCATCCGTCTCTACGATGGCGCCAATAATTGGCGGGAGGTCAAACCACCGCTAGAGAGCCATGCATTGACGGTGACAAATATATCGTTCTCGCCAAATGGGGAACAGATCTTGAGTGTGGGACGAGACCGCGCTTGGAGCGTCTTTGTCAAAGATGCGACTGGGAAATGGACCTTAACGCAACGGAAGGATAAGGCGCACACGAGAATTATCTACCATTGTGCGTGGATGCCGAGTGGAGAGGCGTTTGTGACTGTCAGCAGGGATAAGAACATGAAGATCTGGGAGCATCTAGATGGGAAGTGGGAGTGTAAAACGACGATGAAGTTTAGGCTGCCAATTACGGCGGTGGATATCTTGGGGGGAGTTGTGGATGGTAGGTGCTGGATCATGCTGGGGCTAGAAGATGGTGGGTTGGAGCTGTTCTCAGTAGAGGATGGGAAGTGGGAATGCGTGGAGAAAGTTGAGACATTTGATACGAGGTTTGTTCTTTTAACTGCCGCAAATAATTGGAGAGTGACTGAGGGTGATGCAGGATTACCCCCGATAAGGCAATCACAAAGATTACTTGGAGACCGAGAACGGATGGCGGTAAGGTCAAAGAGATTGCAGTCTCGAGTGAGGATGGTAGCGTCAGGGTTTATAAGGTTTCATTGGCCATGGACAAGACACCCGAGTCGTGATATCACGGTGGAAGAAGTCTGTTACCGATATCTAGAATCACAGCCCAAGACTGGGAGTATTCGGAGCAAATTCAGTTGCCTGGGGCATCCATATTTGTGCTACTCTACTTCGAATTCCACATGCGTACCTGCCTCATGAGGACCTTAAGAATCCATCCATAGCCATCACTAGATCCTACAGCCAAGCCGGCACCCCATATTCCGTCATCTTAGATCCAGCCACCCCGCAATATACGCGCAACCTCACCCCACCACCCCTACTATCAATCCCACCAACCACCATGAACCCCCAAGCCCCCTCCATAAAGATTACAAACCTCACCTACAAATTCCCCGATGGCTCAGCGGCGCTCAGCAACGTCAACCTCGACCTACCACCAGGCTCTCGCACTCTTTTAATCGGCGGTAAGTACCACCCCTCTCCTCTTCTTCCCTATACCTCCTTATTCTAACACACCCCACCTTCTAGCCAATGGCGCCGGAAAAACCACCCTCCTCCGCCTCATGTCCGGTAAGCGTCTCGCGCCCACAGGAACAATCCTAGTCGGCGGCGTGGACCCATTCAAACACGGCCTCGAGGGCGTGACATACCTAGGAATGGAATGGGTTCTGAACCCCATCGTCCGCAACGACATCTACGTTCACGAACTATTATCATCAGTTGGGGGGAACCACTACCCTGAGCGGCGCGACCAGCTTGTGCGGATCCTCGACATCGACGTGGACTGGCGTATGCACGCTGTGTCGGACGGTGAGCGGAGAAGGGTACAGTTGGCTATGGGACTACTTCGGCCTTGGAGTATACTCCTGCTCGACGAGGTCACGGTCGATCTGGATGTTCTTGCTAGAGCTAGATTTTTACGCTTCTTGAAGGAGGAGACGGAGAGTAGACCTTGTACGGTTGTTTATGCTACTCATATTTTAGAGAGTGCTGGTGCGTGGGCAACGCATCTGGTTAGGGTTACGCTTGGGACGGTGAGGTATTATGGTGAGACGGAGGTGGTGTTGAGGGAGCAGGGCGTTGGGGGTGCGGGGTTGTTGGAGGTTGTGTTGAGATGGCTTGAGGAGGACTTGGAGGAGAGAGGTCCCCGTGGGAAGAAGAAGAGTGAAGCGGTTAGTTATTCGGATATGACGAAGGTGTAGAGATTAGATGGGTTTTTTTTTTCGCGTTTGGGTATATAGGATAAAGAATTTCATCATGGGAAAAATGGCGTAACGGTGATTCAACCCCGTTTTTGGTTTTTTTAGAGGAGGGATAAGGGACAATTATCTTGTAATATAAATGATAACGACTTCAGTATGTATTCATGCAGTGATTAGGGGCGTGTACTGCAATAGGTTCCTACTGCGCTAGAGTGGCGCGAAGAGCAATCTTCGTACTTTTCTCTACTCGAAACGCCGGTAGAGCAGCTCCTGCCGTCCATTCTCTTTACCAGAAAACCCGACTGAGAAGCAGAGATTCCGAAATTAAAGGGATAAGAAATCTTCCTAATGCCATAACCGAGGGACACTTTGATTTGGCGAGGTCTCTTTTTGATGTTCCTTCAAAAAAAAGTCCACACTTCTTTTCCGGCAAAGGGAGATGCAGTGTTCCACCTCACCGGTAATCCCCCATTGATGATGATGGGACTTTCCGCAATCCCACGACTGAAGCACTAACACGTAAAAAAACCCCGCATCTGCATTGCATAGTGGAAGATAGCCCTGAGAGTACATGAAGTTGAAATCCTCCACAAGTCGGACACCGGTTGTCGGTGCCCGAGTTGGGGGGGATGTTTCGCGGTGGAAGAAGTATCACGTGAGGGCCAGAGTCAGAGAGCTTGAAATTGCAGGGAGTGTAGAGGGGAACCCAGCTTTGTAGGGATAGGGATATCAGGCGCTCATCTGTATAAATTCTGGATAAGTTCCCATGTGCAACGGTGATGGATGGGGGCCTAGAATTTTTCAGGAACCGACCATGGGTAGTACCAATGCCAAGTCCGTAGAAAAATATGTATATTTGGTAGCGGATATGTGCATGAGACGCATGTAAGGGCCCGCCGTCTTCGTTGTCGTCGTTGTCGTCGTTGTCAGAAGAAATCTGTAGAGAGCATTGATCGGGAGAAGGGGATAAAAAAAGGAAACAATTGTGCCATCTAAGACAGCCGCTTTCGCAGATGGTTGTTCCACAAAAAAACGAATATGCCGTTTTGGCGCCGATTTTGACGGTGGTAGTCTGACAGGCTATTTTGAAGACGCGTTGGCGGTTTGAATTAAGGATATAATTGGGTTGAAAAAAGTGAGTAGATGCGGCGTGGTTGACTGTCTCCTAGACATATCATGCTCCATCTGCTTTCTTTCAGACCCGAAACGGTCCTCCTCACGCTCTCTCTTGCTTGCGCTTAGTTGTCTTAACCTGACCTCGTCGTCGGTCACCATTGGATTGTACCGAAAGTGCAATTGGGTTGGTTATCCGTCAACAGGGATTCCGTAATTGCTGGTGAGGCGGTCTGTGATGGTGATGTCAAAACGCAAACGGCCAGTTGAGCGAGAGGTAATGTTGCGGGCTGTCCACGAAGCAGCAACCTCTCTCGCAGGCGGTTCACGGCGTAGTAGTTGCTGGATCGTCCAGTCGCTATCGCGGATAACTCGATGAAGGCGTGTACTAAGTGTCTTGGAGGTCGGGAGCTAGCTGCGATGCAGTCATATAGGTCAGCAATTCGAGGGAAAAGAGCAAGTTGAAGAGAATGTTCTCGAGGCTGAGTATTATACTGATGACGTCGCAATGCCTTTGCATGAGCGTCGTCGAATTTAACGCGGCAATATTACCTGTTTCGTGGGGGAATACAATATTAAGTAGAGTATCAATCAGGGAGAGCACCTATCGCTGTCGCAAATTGAGTATGCGGATCACCAGCTAGGACATTTATCTTCATTAATGGATTCCTCACAGTCCAATCAGGACTCTGAGAACCGGAAGCCCTACCATGCCTGCCGTTGTCAGACGGATCTCGCATCTGTCCCTCGACGCCTCTGCTTCTGCACATTCGCCCTCCTTGCGCTCGTGAAATGCCCCTCAAAAGAATGTTCCCTTGGACGCTTTCCCACGCCGCTGTGTGAAGACCTTGCGTCCCATTTGATCTGTCCGGAAATGTCTTGGCGGCAATTTATTTAGGGGAGGTGCACGCTATCTGGACTAACGAACTAACTCGCTGCTAGTCGCATCGGCGGGAAACTTGCTTGGACGACGCCCCGTGCTCTTGACAACGAACGACTGTATCTCTCCTTTCTCCCCTAACTCTAGCTCTGCCAGCCAAATCCCATACAATCGCTGCCAGAACCACCGACCGACCATCGATTGAGTTCTCCTCGCTCTCCTTCTCCTCTGCCACACTCGCTGCTTCCGACTTGGTGTTTGTCTGTTCTCTGCCAAGTTCTCCAACGCTCGCTGCTGCAGAGGCGGAACGCCTGCACTTTCCCCGTTGACATTCGCATCTCTGTCGATCGCTGGTGCTGGCAACAACCACAGCCACAACAACAATAACAACAACAACAACAGGCAGATCAACGCCACCGCCAGTTACGACCAAATACCAATCGCATCAGCTTTTCGGGCTTTTCGGGCTTTCGATTCGCTTGATCATCCCAGTCACCTCGTGGGTTGATGCTGTGTTTATAGAGCGACCCTTACCACTCTACTGCTCTCAAACACCGACTTCGCAGATTTCCTCCGTCTCCTTTCTGCCATCATGTCTGGGTAAGTTGCATACAATTCCGACTCTCCCTTCTGCTGCAGCTACTGTTGCTACCCGCCTTTGGAGACTCGTTTGGCTTACATGTTCTTGGTAATAGCGGTATTGGTGAAGGTATTCGGTCTTTTTGGCATGCCATGACCTCAAATGACCGACATGCCAACCACGATTCTCCACACCGTTCGTATTCGGGGAATACCCACCAACCTCTAGCTGGGGGAGTTGGCCGGAACCCACCATTAAGCTCCGTGGCATCACCGTCCCACCGTCCTTACAACGATGACGATCCCGCCAACCGTTCTACGACCGCCTTACACAACTCTGGCAACTACTCACCCCGACCTTCGACCAATGGTGTTGCAAGTCCAGCCCCTTTGTATTCGCCGGGATCGAGAACAGCCGCGGTCGCAAGTACCCCAGGGGACGGAATAGCTCTCCAAGACTTTGGTGCCGATGGAATGCCGCCTTCCCCACCAGTGGCTCACTCCTGGAGTCGCATTGAGCGGTGGGCCGAGGATAATTACCCAGAACTGCTAGACCAAATGTGTACTCCAGCTTCGGTCAACGATATGAACGAATTGGAATACAGCTTGGATTGCTCACTCCCGATCGAAGTCCGTGATTCTCTGCAGGTACACGACGGACAGGAACGTGGTGGACGACCGACGGGTGTTATCTTTTGTGGCATGTTGATGGATTGCGAAGAGATATTGGATGAGTGGAAGAATTGGAGAATTGTTGAGAGGGAATATCTATCACAGGCACAAACCCCTGGCGCACAAGGTGCTGGTGATGAAGCTGGTCCATCCTCCGCGGCTTCCATCGGGCGTACAGACCTTCAGTCTCGGCAGAACTGCCAGCCCGAGGGTACAGTTCAGAAAGTCTATTCCCACCCTGGTTGGATTCCTCTGGTACGAGATTGGGGTGGAAACTACATTGCTGTTGATCTGGCACCTGGTCCCAACGGAGTATGGGGCCAGGTTATCCTGTTTGGCCGCGATTACGACACAAAGTATGTGGTTTCGAGATCATGGGCTCACTTTTTGGCCATGGTAGCCGACGACCTCGAGAGCCCACATTGGTATGTGGATGAAGAATCCGGAGACCTCAAGCTCAGGGATCCAAAAGCACCACGTTCGGAGCCGTCATACATAGAAATTCTGAGGGTGAGAAATGAACGCAAGTATGGCAGACGTCGTATGTCGCGACCACCAAACTCGAGACCGGGTTCGAGGCCGGGTTCGAGGCCGGGATCTGTTCCGGGATCACCACATCTATCAGCAACCTCCAATGGCACGAGCCATAGAGGCGGGTTGACACGCCCTCCTAAGGGACCTGATACTATGGATAACAATCACCTTAAGCCACCGTCAAAGAAAGCCGCAAAAGCTCTGCGCAGCGTCAGTGAAGAACCTACGGCACCCACAGCACCGGCTCCGATTCTCACGACTAGCAAAGGTACCGCCGGCGGAAACCTGTTAGACGAGCCACTGGAAGAGAGCAAAGGTTCGAATGAGAAAAAGTCTGAGGAGGATGGAATCACCAAACTGAAACGACAATCCAGCGATTTAATTCTACCTTCGCCAGTTGTTGTTGCCAGGCCGAATGGTATCGAGGTTTGAAGGGTGTATAGGGAAGAATAGTGGGATATAAAGGGCCTTTGCGTTATCGTTTGTTTCTTTGGCTATCTACATTGATGGCTGCTACCACCACTGCACGACCTGTGGGATGGGGTGTTTACAATTACGGATTTGAGTGTATAATCTGTTTCTTTTGTCTCTTTCCTTTGTATCAACGACTTTCCTTTCTCTTTCGCGTTGCGTTATACGGTGGAACAGCTTTACGTCCGTGCATTTCTATGCGGTGTGGTCTTGCATGTTTCCCTTCGTCTTACTCTAGCATTGCGATAATACCTCGTTGTGCGGCAGCCATTGTACTGTGGTTTATATTCTCTGTGTGGCATTTCCGATACCTCGTACAGTTGGACCGCGAGGTTTCATTCAGTATGAGCGTTTTTCTCTGATGAGAGCTCTGAGGCGGAGATGTGTATATGATATGTACTGTTATGATGCTCGCTCTCTCTTTCCCGCTATTATAGAATCGGATTAAGTGTGTGGTATCCTAGTTGACGCTTCGTACCTCGGTGATGTCGACAGTGAAGCAAAAATTCGACGAACACCGCGGCAGAATTGGTTATTGAAGAGACGACAATTTTACTGCATATCCGAATATATCCGTCTAGCTGCAGCTGCTGCGGCTACGGCTGAGCATTTACATTCACCAACCGTTCGTTGTTGCCACCTGCGAACCTGCAGCCAGCCATGTCACCGCGATTCCTCCTCCGTCGTCTCTACTCCACAGCTACCACCACCACTGCCGCCGTAGAAGCAGCAGCAAACACACTCCTCCAGCGCCGTCTCCCCAGCATCCACGACTGGATCTCGCCACAACCTTCTCACCTCCTCTGCCTCTCCCTCGCACCCTACCTCAATACCTCCCCCCCTCGCTCAACTCCGCGCACATCCGGCGACCTCCCTGCAGGCCACCACCTCGTCTACTTCCCTCCACAACTCCCCGAATCCCTCCTCCTATCCGATGGCTCAGACGCCGAGCAAAGTCCTGGCCCCGCCTGGCCCCGCCGCATGTGGGCCGGCGGCAGCATCACCTTCTGCCGCACCGCCCCACTCCGCATCTTTGACGAAGCAGTCCTCAACGAGCGCGTAGAAAGCGTTCAAATCAAGGGCACCAAACTATTCGTATGGTTCGAACGAACAATGTATCGACTCCCACTCAGCGGTACACCTGCAATCGTTGAGCGTCGATGTCTCGTCTTCCTCCCGCCGGCCGCCACGCAACCAGTAACAACAACAACAGCAACAACAACAACAGTGATGAAGTCACTCAAACCAAAGGAGAAACCGGATTTCGTCGAGACTTTTGTACCCTCGCAGCATTTACTGTTCCGGTTCTCGGCGCTGACGTTTAATGCCCACCGGATACACTATGACACGCCGTATTCGAGGGATGTGGAGGGGTATCTACGCGGGAATCTGTGTCATGGTCCATTGGCGGTTGCGTTTCTGCTGGGATTGCTGGAGAGGGAGTTGGGGGGTAAGGGTAGGAGTATCAAGTCGTTTGAGTATAAGTGTTTGGCACCGATGTATGTGGGTGAGAAGTATAGGATTGCTGGAAGGTGGAAGGATAAGGGGAAGAAATGTGAGTTGTGGGCGGAGACACCGGAGGGCGGGTTTTCGGTTAGGGGTGTGGCGGAGGTGGAGTAAGTTTGATGTGCTTGAGAGGCACCAGAAGTGAGGGGGAGATCCCAAATCACAGCTCCAAGAACATACATGATGATCGAAATATGACGAGTGATGATACATGATCTATTGTGATATAAACTTCGGGTTATGAACCACCTGTGCGGTACCTCTGCTTAACGAATCTTGTTAGCAATGGAATCAAAAGGGCGCCAGCACAAAATAGACGTCTGACACGCATCCATGACTATTCTCCGTTGAGCATTATGTTTAACCTTCAACGGAAAGGATAAACATTTGCCTTTTTTTTTTTTCTTTAATCTAGGGGATTCCCCGCCTTCTAGCGGGTTCAGTTTCAAATCAGACGGCCCCAGAACATCAAAACAAACTTCATCATCGTCATCGTCATCGTTGGGGGGGGGGGGTTTGTCAACAGTTGTTTCCCCTCTCAAACCATCATCATCGTCACACATCTTCCATCACGAGGTGCAAAGTTTCAAAAAAAAGAGCGTTCGACAACCACACCCAAATGAGTGCGGTGTCTCGCACCCAATACGTTCTTTTTCTAGATTTTATACACCCCCTACTCTCCTCCTCTTCCTCCCCGTCCTCCTCTTCCTCCCCGTCCTCCTCTCCTCCCTGTACCATATGCATCCTCCCCCAATTACCACTTCCCCCCTCCCTCAATCCATCATCCCCAGGTCCAAACAGAAAGGTATATAAAAAAGACCGACTCCGAAGGCTATTCACAATCAAAATCCCAACCCTCTATACTATAACAACCAAACCTACAAACCCATACCGTACCTAGTATATATACTCCCATTCCACGGCATCACTCCAAAAAAAAAAAGGAAGGAAAAGACTGTTAGTCGTAGAGAGAGAAGCACACACAACACGAACTGTACAAGAAACCAGCCATCCAAAGAAAGAAATGTAAGGAATAGGGCCAGGTAAAAGGAAAGGGTAGTTAGTAAGAAAGAGAAAGAAATGAAAAGACTAGATTTCCAACCCGCCCAAACCCATCCCCACCCCACCCCGCCCGACCTGAAAACTCCACTTCCCAACCAACATCAACATTCAACAGGTAAAAAGAAGAAACCAAAGTAGCTATCAACAGAACCACCAAGTCCAACAAGGAGCGGAAAGAAAAAGCGTGTGGGATACTGTAAAAACCCAACCTAAACAAAGCATGCGAAAACAGATCTTTCCCACACAGAAAACACCACGCCACCCCGAAAAAGAAAAACAGAAGACAAGGTATCGCGAAATAGTACCTTATTCATGTCTTCATGCACCGCCCAATACCGTCCACAAAACACCTGACAGTAAAAACCGAAAACGCGAAGTAAAAACGCCGTGAAGTCAACTCCCAAACCCGGAGATCAAATGCAGAAACATGCAAACAAAACATTACACATATTCCTGATGGTGTCCAGTAGCCACAGGTGCGACCAAGAGATCTTTCAATGACGAAACGGAAACCGAAAGAAAAAAAAAATGCACAAAACTATCCAGTGCAATGAGTATTCCCGCCAAAAATGAAAGAGGAAATGGTATAAACCCGTGCCGTAACAGCCATATTCCATGATACTCCACAAATCCGAGCCGAGACGTAAAAAACCAAGAAAAGGTAACAAATTACCGTAAATATGTACCAGAAGCAAGCTGTAGCTTTCTCTTCCATGCCAAGAAATCAAAAGATATGACTTAGATCATAACGCCACCAGTCATACTGGGCCGAGGATCGAGCTTGAGGATTTGTCTCAGACTGTTCTCCATGATGACGACGTCTTGGGTTTCGGTCCTGCATGGCTTGCTATCCCATCTAGAGTCGAAGATATTGGAAAATTGAGGCCGGCTCGGGCTAGAATTTTCGTCGATGGGTGACCGTGTTTGAAACTGATGGGGCATGCGAAATAGCGGTGGTGGCCCTCGAGTGTTCATAGGCCGACTATGGTATCGCTGGGGAAGAGGAGAACCTTGTGGGCTAACCATAGTATGCGTCCGACTCGCGGGCGAAGGGGACGGCGAAGCATTCGTCGGAGAAAGGGGAGCCTGAAAAACACCTGGTTGTTGAAGAAGAAACTGTCGTAGAGCTGCCGACTTTGTTCGTCGGTCGACATCTTCCTTATCGCGTGATACAGACTGTACAGGAGAAGATGGCAAACTTCCGTTCAACGAATCCATAGTAAATAAAGGCTCCGCAACAGATCGCTCTGCGCCTGGACGTGCAACGCTGTTGCGATTACGAGGTGTATTAAAAACATTTCTAACGGGTGAGTCGGGATCCATGCCAAAAATATCTCTGTCCGGTGCCGAGTCGCTATCCGAGCCATCACAGCCTTGGCGATTCTTGCGGGCCTTCTCTTCACGATCTGCCTTAAAAAGTTGCTCAAGCGGGTTGTCGAATGGGGGCGAAGACGATGGCTGAGATCCATCGGAGTCCTCCATCATAGCTTGAAGACCTGGTGTGCGGCGGGCAGGAACCGATTTGGAAAAGAACTTGGGTACTGGCAATGAAGAAGGGGCCGGAGAGTGGTGGAAACCTGGACCCGCATATGCTTTGCCCGGAGATCCCACAACAGGCTTCGTAGGGGTTGTCTGTCCGGGACTTGGCGGCTGAGGAGTCACAGCTGAATCTGACATGCTGGCGGTCGCTCGGTCGGGTGAGGATTTAGCGGTGTCCTTTGGCTTGCGCTGTCTTCGTTTCTTTTTAGAAGGCACACCATCGAGCTTGGGCGTACGTGGGGTTTTCATATCGACAGTTGCACGAGGGGGAGGTGACTGGAGTTGATGAGCGACGTTGTGGTGGGCTTGGACTTTAGAGTAGTGTGGAGAAGAGTGTTGGAGAGGAAGGCTAGAATTGATGGATGAGACACTTTTTGTATGCCGATGATGGCTACCGCTACTCCGTGACACTGTTGGGGCAGTCATATTTGGATTCTCGGCCGTCCGAATGCGTATTTTGAGGCACTGTTGGAAATCGAAAAACGGAAAAGTCAAAACTCGAATTCAACCAGAAACCGTAAACGCTTTGTACGCCGATGATGTATAGAAATCGCAGTTTAGGAAATCGCGACCGATCGACCGATGATTGTGTCGTGTTTGTTTGTTGTGGTTGATGAGTTGTTATTGTTGCGACAGTAGAAACAAGGCAGGTACGAGCCGACCGAGCAGCGATGAGGACGATGGTTGAACACAAGCGAGGAACAATCTTTCAAGATACACAAGATATAGCCGAAGCTGAACAAAAAAGGAGCAGCAGTAGTTATCGCAGAGGAACAGAAGGAAGTGGAAGTGGAGGGGGGGAAGGCGGAGGAGGCGGGCTCATAGTCGAGTTATGGGAACCATGAGGGGTGGGCGGTGAGTGGTAGAAGAGGAAGAGATGCAGGCGAGGCAGCGGGGGGATATGGGTTGGTTTTGAATTTTGAGGTGGCACGCTGCGACGGGGTCGACAGCAGCGACAGCGCCAGCACGCACCACCGCAAAATACGGTGCCGAGCCAGAGCACACCACCACCACCACCATGGCGACCATCATCTCCACCACAACCTCAGGTTGCCACCCTCACAGCCTCCTCCAGCGCCTGCGTCTGCAGTAGAACCTACCTAGAACCCAGATTATGCTGCAGCCAGCCAGATGCGTTGATCCATAATTCATCGCTCTTTGCCAATCATATCCCGTCCACAGAACCAACCAAGAAACCAGAAATTGATTGAGCAGCAGTTACACAGCCAGCTTCTCCGCAAAACACCTGATCCTCAGTGCTCAGATCTTCCTGCCGAGTGATGCTGTGGCACTCTCCCAAGGAAAAGATGGAAGGCTGAGGTCCATACTTACTGCACAGTCGAAACTTGACCTTCTAGATCTGCCTTTGTATCCTGCAGCTGACATTGCGTTCATTGGTACTCACCTCAGTCCAGCATTCCGTTGCCCATTCATGAGCAAAAAGCACGTTCGACTCTCAGAGTGCGCCCGACCTGTAGAAATACTGCCTGAGGCCTATCCTTGTAATTGCAACAGCAACAACGCACACATCACCAGGACAAGCACCAATAATATAAATTGAAGTTTGGAATAGACCACTATATTGCGCATACATACTAAGTGCTCCATCGGCCGAATAGGTATCGCTATCATTACCGAAGGTTCTTTCTGGATAAAGATGTTTCCAAATGAACGACAATTTCCTCTGTAGGGACAAGCTTGTTACTTGAATTGTCTGACTGTGATACAAGATATCTGGGGTCATTGTCTCCTCCATTCACCACTGAGTACAGTAAGCTCGGGAAACCCATCAATGTCAAAACCTCGGGTTCGATTACCTATTGAAACCAACCGCACTGAGGCTATTTACTTATGATATCAGAGAGATCATGTCACCTAGAGTTATAATTAAGTATATCGAGAAAGTATCCTGATAGAACCAACTGGTATGTAACTCCACAAACATCCACATCAATACTCCCTTCCAAGAAGCCGGTCTCTCCAGCCGACAGCGACATATGATGCGATAGGTAAACGCAGGGCGAATCCAATTGTAGCCGAGGACTTATTTATGCGGCATGATGTTATGCGTTCCAATTTAAGAATGTCAAACCTTTCTGGGTTTCTTATTCTGCAGGCTCGTTGCCAAGACTACCCCTCCACTTTCCGTACCCGACAGACAACAACCAACAAACTCCCCAACAACACGCTATCAGGACAGTACATATCAAGCAACGGTCAGTCGATTGGTCTTCCGTCGCGTGCAGCAACTTTTCCGCACATTGCTTTGGTGCGAGGCGATGGATGGTTACGACAGTCATCGGTATCTTTTACAGTGTGGCCAGTTACAGTGTTCATTTCAGTACATATCCAACGCACAAGCAGCCTGCCATTCTTTGCCCACTGCAACCTCGCGATCCGACGTACGACTGGACACACCGCCGCAAAACTCATTGAACCCACCAAAAAATGAGGATGGCAACCGCGGAAACAGTGCTAAAATCTCGAGGATCGGTACATCAAATATCCCTCGTCAAGATGTTACTTGCAATCCTGGTACCATTGCTATAGGTTATTTCGTCTCGTGGGCATATGTGGGCTACAGGTTATGCAAGATGATCGCGGAATTGGACGAACACCGAAAGCTAAATTGCTTCACAAAAACAAACGTGTCCCGTCGATAGACCAGGCGAGTAAGGCATTGTTGGTGCGCCGGAAAATCCACGCCACGCCGCGCCAGCTGGCCCTTGCATCGGAAAAACTACGTTTGTAGGCTCAGAGTTCTGGGGCCGTCTATCTTAGTGCTCCGGATGTCGACGCAATCAAGACGATAACTATATTCAGAGATGACTTTGCTGATACCGTTTGATTGATGGAGGTTGTTATCGATGGGTTGTTTGGTACGTCGATTAAGGTACCGGATGGAACGTTAGTTGGGATGTTCCCAAGTATTGGTCTTGCGGAGCTAAGATACAATAAGCAGCATAGCTATCGTGTTACTCTCATAATTGACGATAATAACAGCTTCGCCTCTTAAGGCCACGCTAAGGAGGGTGTCTGTATAAGGCACTCTTGCCGGACGGAGCCGCATCCTTCCAAATGAAGGGCAAGACTGTCATTTCCTATTGGGCATCATTGCGAGATGTATATGCAAAGAACTCTTCCGGTATGTGCGTCACTCGCTTTAATCTGGAAGATCTCACGACAACCGAGGTCGTTGAAGTTCTTGTCCAGTGGAAGATCGGCGATGAAGTGCTACGAGGAGCTCCAGTTTTCCAGGAAGCCGAATCCATAGATATTGCGAAAGCTTGGCTCTGGAGGGCTCGTACCGCCGCTTGCTCCTCTCTTACCTACCTCTACAAACAAGTCTTTGAACAAATTAAAGACGAAAGTTTGGATAAATACACCACCATCGAGAGGAAATGCAGCAATATTTCTGGAAATAATCTGTAGGCAGGTACCTGGTCCAGTGGAACGAATACGTCGAACCCTGCGGGGATAAAAGTACTACCAGGACCCGTATATATTCGCTTCGACCCCCACCAAAACCTCGCCGGTTCTGCAGCAAGGTCATAGAGAGGACCGCCTGCGAGCACTTCTTTTGACTCCCATTGGGTTTGATCACGTTCTGTTGACATGGATTAGTTCTGGCATAGATATCCAGGGATTGGTTTTCTTAACATCGGTTTACAGTGACTTGCGCTGAGTGCTCACTGTAAACGATTATCTCTACCAGATATACTTTACATCAAGAAATGTTATAAACTTGGCCCAGGATGAATACGAAAGTGTGTGTATCTATTAAATCACTGCTTCTGTTTGATTCCAGAATTTGGACGCTTATATACGATACATCCGGGGATGGTGCACGTGGAGAGTATCTCGGGATATGGAGTCGCGGTTTTTTTGCTGCTTATATGTTTCCAGAATCTAGAATCAGGTTATTGTTAAGTGTATGGTCTGTTACGTCTATTGATGTGAATCACCCGGACCCAAGCCCAATCGCACATCAAAAACCTTACAGACATGTCTTAACTCCGGACCGAACACTAGAGTATTTTGTCCAGATACCCAGCACGTTATACTTCATATCACATCACTCTGCAAGCTAAGTAGAGTAATGGCGGCCGATTGCTTCAATACACGGCTACGAAGCCCTCGCGTCGCTTGACACAAGAAAATCCTGTTTTCTCAGCGATACTGTCCTTGAAATGCTGAGCACAATCCTTTTTTGTCGATCAAATCTAATAATCCATCGCATTTTGGGTTAGGGTTTAGGGTGTCCGAAACATTGGCTTCTAAAGTTACCAGTATGCAACCGCCAGCCGCATCATCCCCCATTCAACTACGACATCACCGAACTCAACCCCCCGACTCTCGCACTCTTACCAACCATACGCAATACCCACCCATCCGCCTACACCTATCTTTCCACGACACATCAACTATGACGCGCCTCTTCCGCATCCCTATGCCGCCGCTCCCTTCGTCGCTAGTCCTACGCACGGCAGGCGTCTACTCCTCCGGCGCGCTAGTACCTCCCCCTACCTCCCCCCTCCCCCGCTATTACTAACTTCCTCTCTCAGTTCGCGCTCGGCTTCTTCGCCTTCCTCGACGCCTCAATATTCTCTCGCGTCGCCAACGGCACATCGCACGTGCATGTGTCATTCGTTGACTGGATCCCGCTGATCTGTAGCATAGTCGGAATGCTAGTGATCAACAGTATCGAGAAGGCGCGGCTGAGCGCGGACTCGTACAGCTACTCTGGTAGCGGCGTGGCGTGGAAAGCACGGTTGGTACTGTTCATGGGGTTTGCGCTCATCGCCGGCGGTCTTGCGGGAAGCGTCACTGTGCTCGTGATGAAGTATGTCGTGCCTGGATACCCGTGGCCGACTATGTGGTTTGGTGTGGCGAATGCGGTCGCGAATGGACTGGTTATGCTTAGTTGTTGTACCCTCTGGGTTGCGCAGAATGTGCAGGATGATTAGTGAGTATGCCCCATTGAGGGTTTTGGAGGTAGTGATGCTAATGGTTGGGGCGGTAGCACATATAGTTTGAGCTTGTGAGCGGGCGGTGGGAAATGGGGTGAAGCGTACTGCTGGGTCCGGGCTCTTTTGGCTTTTGCGTTTTGGGGGTGGAGGGAGTGGTATTGCAACAATCTATTGTTTAGGCGTGTGTGTTTTTGTTTTTCTTCTGATGGGTATGGGATGCGGTTAAGCCAATGCATATGATTAGTTATTGTCCCTACGGTCCTGAATTTTCTCGATCGCTGTCGATACTCGGGGATGGAACCGTGGATGAATGGGGATTGCGGGGTGATGCTGACGGTGCCGCGAGTTGCTACACTTATATTTTCAACAATGCCGCTGCGGATGAGACGAGATCCCAGCGAAAGCGGAATATCTCGTCCTGTGGCTTCCACCCTCCTAACTCGAGTAGCAGGAGTTTAATTTGGGAATGCCGCATCGATATAACAACTTTCTTCGCCCTTCCCCCCAACATTGCTCTATCATTTCTGTACTTCTGCACAGGAAACCGAGGAGGCGAAGCTTACTCACCATGAGCGAGCAAAGAATTTACCTACATACCAAAGCATGGAGAAAGATTTATCGGAAGCACTGCATACAGAACTTTTCCACTTAAGTTTAGGGTTGAAACGAAAACTCCTATAGGAACTTAGCAATGTTATTCTTTTTTTCTTCCCCCTTCCTCAGAGAGAGAAGATGTATGTGATACCTAGCAGTATCGCCATATTGCTCTCCAGAACAGCCCGCTCGGTGGCATAGAGTAGTAGAGCCGGACTGAGGTTGGTTGTAAAGCCCTAACCTTCGTTGACCTCCCCACTCCTCCCGCCAACCAGATCTTCTACAAGTATCAGGAAGTGGACACTACATCCCGAGATTATGTGACATCTTATCTTCTAATCCCATAAGCAGCATACGCCCGCTGGAGAACGCGCGCATACCTAAAGCGGATCCATTGCAGTTCGGTTGCTATACTTACATGCGTTTGAATTTCAGTTATAGCTATGGTACTATCTACATGTACTTAACCCAATTCATTTCCACAAATGAATGGGTAGTTATAACTATATAGCCGAGAAAAGGGAGTGATATCTGTCTACAGTGTTTACTGCACTGCAGGTTTTGAGCCTGTGATTCTAGTGTTTATAGCACCATAGGTTTCGAACCCGCATCTACTTAGCCTGGTGTTTCTAACACCGTAAGCCAAGTGCTCAGCTGTTGTATATGTGTTAATTTCATCCATTGTTATATGAGTTTCCAGCGTATGATTTCGGGACGGGACCCGTAGTGTTTCTCGACCGGTGAAGAGAAGAGGCAAAAGAGTGATCTCTGCAAGTTTGGAGCCTGCGTTTACCGCACGTAGGTTTATAGCCTGTTTTTATAGCACTGCGGGTTTCGAACCCGCACCCGGCGTTTACAACACCGTGGCCACCAACTCAGGTAAGTTAGTTGTTGTATATGCGTTGGTTTTCATGGTACATAATGTAGAGTTTCTTACATACTTCCGAGAGAAGCCCCTAGCCTTCGTGAGTTACGGCCGGGCAAAAGAACAGAAAAACAGTGCGTAGGTTTCAAACCTGCACCCTGCGTTTTCAGCACGGTGACCACCTAGGTAAGTCTCCAACCTCCTATGACAAGACCGCTCGGCATGGCAAGGTTGGCCAAAACCACCCTTTGGAATACCAAACCATGATCTACAAGCCCTCACACGAGGCTGCACCAGCAATATTAGAACCCCTACGAGAATTTTTTCCAATTCGGTATACCAGCGCATGACAAGTGCCCATGTTCTCGAAGCGTCCTGAAAAGAAATTCGAAAGCAGAAAACAAAGAGTAAGCACGCCGAACCCTTTAACGATAGTTTAAAAACGACCAAAACAAAACGCACCCAAAAGGTCCAGAAAATGCTATTATGGAGCTCCAAAATCCAAATCGCTATAATCAATTCTTTGCTTCTTCCTCACAGGCGACGTCGTAACCTCCTCTGGCACCGGCTCCCACTCCTCCTCTGCCTCCACCCATTCTTCCTCCTCTTCCGATTCCTCCTGTTCGGATTCCTTCTCGTCATGTTTATCCGCGCCATCGTCGTCATCATACTCCGGTATCGTCGCCTGTGGTTGGCTCGCGGTCCATTTCCACTTCTGTCGCAGCACGGCATCAAATCGGCAGACAATCGGACAGCACTTGATTGCTCTTCTTAGTGCCTCCTTTCCTCCCCATCCCAAAAGCTGCAGTCCCTCAGGGCTCCGGCAACGGCTAAGCCCCACATAAGCTTGGCCCGGCGAAAATGCATTTTCGATATCCACCATGGCCAAGTCGAGTGTCATTCCCTGCGCTTTGTGGACTGTAGCTGCCCAAGCCAGGGCAAGTGGGATCTGAATCCGCTCCAACCGTTCGGTAGTTCCATTCGCATGCGCTGTTTCCTGACTCCAGCAGACGGGGAAAACAGTAATAGGCGGGATCTCTTCAGTCTGATGATCGCCAGATTTGGCGGAAGAACGTAGAGCGGCGAAGCGCACTTGTGGTAGTCTCAATTTATTTTCCTTTTCGCCGCGATTGCGATGGTGGTTACCCGAAAAGTATTTTTCGAATGCCACTCGATCGCCTTCAGTTGCTCCGCCGAATAGTTCGTCTTTGGTTAATTCCACAAATCCGGAGACGACTCCCCTGGAACCGTTGACGAGACCTTTAGAAGGGTCAACGTTAGATAGCATCATGACTTGTGCGTGGGTTTTGAGCCGTAGGTGTTCTGGCGTTTGCAGTTGATTCTTGAAATAGGGAATATTTGCAAGCTGTAATTTATCCATGTATATCGTCGTGATATCTACACCTGATATCTTAACAATGACAATATTAGCGTCTGCGCGAACTATAATCCGCTAGAGCCAACTTACAATCCCAGCGTCCTGCGCTCGAAAGCTATACTCTGTCTCCTTTAGCTTCGCAAATTCGGTGTCGTTCTCCGACTGGACATTTGCTCGGTGAGTGTAGAGTTTCGTGGGTTTGACGCCTCCAACCTCCGCCAATGGGCGACGGAGACCTTCAAGGAAGTTGAGAACTTCTTCATCAACGTCTCCAAGCTTGATCTTACTTAACATATCTACCCATTTCTGGTCTTTCTGACGATGTACTTTAGTGAGAATGACGCAGCCGAATGATGCTTCGTTCCACGACTTCGTCTGGAAGACGTATTTAAGCGCCTCGTTATAGGGATGATGGCATTTGGGGCATGTACACCATTTCTTGGGGTCTATTCCGACGGTTGTGTATACGTCCGGGGGTGGTTCTGGAAGGTAACGACGCATAATTTTGATCGGGAGTTTGGTTCCTATTATCTTTAGCAGGTTGTTAATCGCAGCATTCAACATCATAGGGGAGATTTACCACAGAGCTGGCAATTCCTATTATCATCGCGATCCGCTACAGGGGGTAGCTGGAAGAAATCGCCACATATAACTACCTGCATCCCACCTAATATCTATCAGTGGGAAAATTTGCCTTTGCAATTAGGAACTATATACCAAAGAAATGATCGTCTTTTCGAACCGCCTTCGCAATTCCATTCAGCTTCTCCCAAAGGTCCGCATTCAACTGGACATTGCACGTAATCAGAATAATTCATTCACCTCTCCGTAACCCTTCCAATAAATTTATAATTACTCACCATAGAGATCTCGTCAATAATGAGCACCTTTGTGTCTCTCCACACATCTTTCTTCTGCCCAACCTGGGTTTTTTTGGTCAGCGACATACCAATATACTCCTGTAATCCCTTATCACCCAGACCCACTCCAGAGAAGCTGTGGATCGTCGAACCTCCCAGCTGAGCTGCAGCAACACCCGTCGGAGCAGTGACAGCGAATCTTTTTCCCCGCCTTCCTAGGTGATATTTCACATGCTCAAGGATCAAACTCTTACCCGTCCCCGCCGGCCCAGTGAAGAAGACGTTTTTTCCTTCAAGAACGAGCTGTAGGACGCGATTTTGGTCTGGCGTGAGTTCGATGGTGGGTTTTTTGCGGACGGGTACACTGTCGCTGGCAGATTTTCCAATCCGAGTAAGGGTTGGTATTCCGGCTGATACATACGGCGTTTCTGGGCGTGCCCTCTCGATTATTTGCTGAAAGCGATTCCCCGGGGTAGGGTCGAGTAGCTTCAAAGGTACGTAGCTGTTGCCCACATCTCCATCGCCGCCAGAATCTCTGGAGCTTTTTGTTTTGTTTGAATCATATTGTATTCGGCCCCGTAGGGGCCATGACAACTAACTAATCCTTTTTCCCCGGTACATCCCAGTTTAACTATTAGGTGTCCCTATCAGTTTCCCCAAGCAAAGTCGTACCTTCCTAATCTCCTTGTTCCCATGACCGCCGGCACACTAATCACCAAACTAAATTTCCACCCTCCTCTACCCTTACAACCCGTCCCCTCCTATACCTCCGTAACTCTGCCTACATCGGTATCTTTCAAAAATTGAATAACCGCTTCTTCCACTTTCTCTTCCGA